>JACEOJ010000076.1:1404924-1459603 GCA_013761285.1 Campoletis sonorensis
TCTCTCTCTCTCTCTCTCTCTCTCTCTCTCTCTCTCTCTCTCTCTCCCTCTCTCTCTCTCTCTCTCTCTCTCTCTCTCTCTCTCTCTCAAATAGAACACTATCTTTGTAGATAAGTGCGTAGAACAGATGATTTACATGTCGATGACGTTACACGTTCATAGATCGACGAATTGTTACAAATTTCGATAATTATTTTTATTTATAAAAAAAATTGAATACACTTTAAATTGTGTTTTTGATATAATTTAATTCAAGTTTAATTCTCGATTGATTTATCAGCATTTTATTGTAGACGATTATTTATTTTGTGTCAGTATAAATGATTTTTCTTTTTTCGTTCCTCACCAGCGAAGGCTGCGTCTAGGAAAATCATTTGGCTGAGTAATCAATGAAAATTAATGAAAAATGAGATTAATGCTATTTTAGTTTTGGTGTCAAAACTTTCGTTGAGAAATTTTTGGCAATCGGAGAAGATTTTTCGTGTTGATCAGGGTATTGAAAATTTGAGGCAAAATTACCGATCGAAATACGTATAAGTGCACTAATGGAGCTATAGGCAAACTCACACGAACTAACAAATCGACGTAGTATCAGATTTAGTTTGTGTTTTCTCTCTCTCTCTCTCTCTCTCTCTCTCTTTTTGCTTCTCTGTCTGTCTCGCGCGCTCTGCTAGTCACGGAGAACAATTCCATCCAGAGTTTACGGGCGACAAGCCCGTTGCGTGCTTGAACCGTATCGAGGCGTACATCGCCGTTATCCGGAATTATCGTCACCAACGAGCCTCGCTTGCACTGCACGAGCTTTTGGCAATACACGTTATGTATACTCCCAAGTATATACAGATTTGTTCAAAAGTTCGACTCAAGATTTCTGAGGTCAATAGTTCTCATCATTTTCGAGCGAAAAGTCCTTTGTCATTTTTTTCTATGACGTACCGTTGTCGAGATATTTAAACGAACAAAAGTGTCAGCCAATTAGACGAGAGCTTGAAAAATTCACAGAAAATCGAATTTTCGTTATTCAATTTCTAATCGATCGTAGGTTGGAGGATAAAAATGGTAAATAAAATTAAAAAATAAAATAATAATGAATAATGAATAAATAAATAAGAATAAAATAAAATAATAATGAATAATGAATAAATAAATAAGAATAAAATAAAATAATGAAATTTTAATCGTATTTTTTAAATTTAATGATTTTAAAAAAAAGTTTTGATACAACCTCTACATTTAAATGCACATGTGTGTAAATATATCGAAGCAAAAACATGGCCGCATCGTTCGAAGTGATCGTATACGATTTATCATCGACGAAGCGCTCGCCCGTTACTCGCGACCATGCATCCTTCTCAACCCTTTCCATCGCGATCGTACAATTCGTTTCACAAACCATCCCTTTCGCTGTTTCAATCTCAACGAAAATCCTTATTTTTGGGCAAACTTAAATTGACAATAATTAAATGAACGTGGCTAATTTTTTTATATAATAATTTTAATAAAAATGAATACTTATCGTTGCCATTGACGGATTCACGTTTTTCTGGGTACCTTTGTCGAACTTTAAAGTTAAGCAGTCTCATTTGAGGTCAATACTTGGTTGGGTGACCGTTTAATCACGAATCGGCTCCTGTGCATAAATCGCTATTTAAAAAAACTAAAAAAAAAAGAAATATTAATATTGAGAATATTGAGAAAATTGAATAAAAAACAACAAAAGATTACGACTGGATATTCCGACGTATAAATGAGAACGGAAGAAGCTGTTGTTGACTTGTTTTCCTTCAAAGTTGAATGAGTTACGTAGAAGCAAAAAGAAAAAAAAAAAACAACTTTTCCTCACTCTCCTCTTTCTTCTTGTTCCCAAACGTTTTGTTCATCGACGACAATCGAGACTAAAAGTTTTGCTGGAAGCATTATTTCGTATTGGAATCGTTGCAGTGCTACGTCACTTCATATTTTTCGCGAGTGGACTCAAGAGTTGTTTTTTTTTTGTTTTTTTGATTTTTTTTTTCGTCATCAACTCGCAACAGGAATTTCTTGCAATAAAAAAGAAAGGGGGCAACGAGGACGTGGGGATGAATCAAAGGGACACAAACAACGTTGTCTTGGACTTTTTACACGAGAGCCATGGATATTTTGATTTTATTGTTGCTTTTTTTGGTTTTTTTTCTAGTTTTATCTTATTTTTTTATTATTTTTCGTTGCAAACTTTCTGCTCTATCGCGTTTTTCTATATTTATCTTTCTGGCACTGAGAGCGAACGAAGAAAGGGGCTCAGTTTTGTAATCAGCGCACGTTCGAAACTTGTTTGAGTTGGTCCCGAACAAACCATCCAATTTTCAGGTGTATGGCGCGGAAAACCGGAGGAACTCGATCGAGAACTCACGTGTTTATAGCTCTCTACATTTTTGTATTTTTTTTTTTTTTTAATTTTTATTCTCCAAGTTTTTCCAGACTCGGCAATAATCCGTGTTCACTAAATTCGCTAAATTTTCAGTCATTTGTTCACTTTTTTTTTGTTAAATTTTGATTTATTTGAGATTTGGTTCCAACTCAAATATATATTCGATCGATTCTTCGACTCTGTTCTACTTAATTTTTAATTTTTTTATTTTTTTTTAATCCTGAGGTTGACTTTGATCGATTTTTTTGAAATGTAACATATTTTTTTTTACGTTTTTAACGAAAAACGATGAATAGTTGAATGGAAAGAGAAAATGGAGAGAGAGAGAGAGAGACTAAGGGAAAAGTGCAACGTGTGCGTTTCGAATGGTTGAACACATAGAAACGAGGAGAGTCAAATATCTCGGAGAAATGGGGGGAGAATAACCGGAGAAATTGGGTGGAGGAGGAGGAGGAGACGCGCACACGTTTAATCGAATCGTAAATCCATTCCTCTTATCCGTTCACGCGGAACAGTTCGAAAATTGCATGCAAATGCAGATATATTTGTGGGGAGAAAGCGGGGGTGAGAAGGGAGGAAAGTGCGGTTAGAAGGACCAGCATCTCTCGCGATCTCTTGTCGCTTCGCACCTGCTACTAAAATTATGAATAAATAAAAGCATTTTCAATTCACTTAGAAAAAATATTTCGTTGATTCAACGAAAATCTAGATGAATCAAATTATTTTATTCCCTTGGTTCGTATATAGCCTTTGCGGATTTTCTTGGATCTGAATATTTTCATTTTTATAATTAACAAAAAGCTTAGTTCGTGAGTTTTTATTTGAAAAAATAAAAGTTTCGGAAGCTCTAACGAGCACAAAGTTGAATAAAAATTAAATCGTATTCAATTATATTATTATTTATTTAAATTTTCATGGGACTGCAATCCTCAATGAAATTAGTCAGAATATTTGATTTATTTATTATTATTCCTGCGTTTCTCAATATTGAGATAAATATAAAGTACAATTTATTAAAAAAATGGATCAAAGCATTTTCGCAATAATTTGAAAACTGCTGTTTGTTATTCCATCTTACTGACAAAGTCTGCTTCAATGTCGAGTCAATAAAAATAATAACAACGAATCTAGAAAATAGAAGGAAAGGTTAACGCGAGAATGATTCAACGAAGGTGAACGTTCGAATGTTTAGCCAACAAGAGAAAGAAACAGAAAAAGTGAGAGAAAGAGAGAGCGAGAAGGAAAGACAGAAGGAAAGACAGATGATGGTGAAAAAAGGGAAAAAAAAGGGAAAGAAGCATGTAAAAGAGAGCGTTAGGAAGTGGAAAAGAAATAGATGGAAGAGAAAAAGGGAGGATATAGAAGGGCAAGAAAGAGCCCAGGGCTGTGCGAGAGAGAGACAGAAAGAGAAAGAGAAAGAGAGAGAGAGAGAGAGAGAGAGAGAGAAAGAGAGAGAGAGAGAAAGTCTCGTTGAGAAATAAAGGTTGGAGAGCCGTTTATCGTCGTTGCAATCTCCGGAGAGAGAGAGGCGAAAGAAAAGGGATGAAAAAAAGGATAAGGAAAGAGAAAAGAAGAAGCAGAAGGAGAAGTAGAAGAATAAGAGAGAGATAGAAAGAGAGATTGCTCTCGTGCACAGCTTCCGATCTTCCTTCTCTCGTGTGTGCATTCGGTCGACGGTTTACGTGTAGAGACGCGGACGCGGATTCGAGATTTCAACGGGAATTTATCGGAGCCTGGCTTTTTTTTCCATCTCTCTTCTTTCTTTCTTTCTTTCATTCTTTCCTTCTCTTGGTACCGGATGAACTGAGTAGTACCTGCTTCATGCGCAAAGGTCGAAAGAAACGAGAACAAGAAGAAGCCAAGTTGGCAAAGAAGAGAGAAATTAAGGGGGTTGCTTTGAAGTGAGAAAAGAAAGAGCAAAGTATAGAGAGAGAGAGAGAGAACGAGAGAAATAGTTGCTTGGCGAACCAAAGGTTCAACCTGTACCACCAGAACGTTAAAACGGTCCCTTTTTATCTTTATCTTTTTCTCTAGAAACTTTTTCAACTCATTCCCAAACTAAAAACAAATATATATGTATATATAAATAAATATGTGCGTAAACGTAGAGAGAAAGAGAGGAGAGAAGGAGAAGGTTTCTCGCCTGGGATCGAGATAACGAAGCCTTTAACTCTCCTCCTTGTAGGTACATCGGAATTAAAGCGCGTTATCCGGTCTTTACAGAAAGAGAGAGAAAGATACAAAAAACAAAAAAAATGAGAATTAAAAAAAAAAAAATTTGAAGGAATGAAAAAGTTGTAAGAAAGAATAGTGTTAAAAAATTGATTAATAAGATTTACTTGAAAAATTGTCCAATAAAGTTTTGGAATTTCAGAAAAATAAATATTTTTGAGTCGCCAAATTTAGAGGAATCTGTCACTCGCACAAAACGTCTCGAGAAATACTATTTCGTTATTTCACAGCTTCCTCGAGTGCACTTTAAAGAGAGAAAGTAAAAAAAGGATGAGTTGAGAATTTTAAAAGCAAGAAAAAGAGGTGAGAAAAAAAAGAAAATATGGCATCGCAGAGACTTTTGGAGCTGGATAAATTCTTTTTCGTTTATTTTTCCGGAGCTTTTTCCACCCCGCCAAAAAATGGAACGGAGCAAAATGACACGAATTCTTTTTTTTTTTCATCTGACAGCATAAACGTCACATTTTGACATTTCGTTCTATTTTATTGCAGTTTTTCCAATTATGTGGATCAACAAATTATTCTACAAAATCCTTTCCCCATGAGAACGTTAACGTAAAATAGGAGACAAGGGATCCAAAAAATATCTCTCGCCCAGATTTGCCCAGATTTGCCCATATTTCTATTATGTTAATTTGCAAAGGACCATAAAATAGGCCAAAGTGGAAAAATTCCACTTTTCCCTCGTTCTCTCTTTTTCTAGCTTATCAACAATTGCCCAAAAAACAATTTTATTCGTAAGCCAACGTTGGCAGGTTATTGCACAGAATAAAAAAACAAAAAAACAAACTGAAAACAGAAGAAAAAAACCGTCGAGTAAAGTTCAAAATAAAATGGCGAATTAAAGAAAAAGAAGAGGATGAAGGAGAAGAAAAGAAAAATCCTTAGAGTCTGTTTTACGCTTGAGATAAGATGCTACAGCGGTGCCTATATCTCAGATATCGTACCCCAGAGCCCATTAATTCCCCACCGTTTTTTTTTTTCTCTTTTTTTCGACCCCTCGCAGTTACCCCACAACTCACGATCGTCAGAGACGAGGAGAACGAAGGGATGAACGACAAGAGCTTTATCTCATGCAAAAATTTCACCTCCTCAATTTAACGCATCGGAGTTTTCCTCGTTCATCCAATTCTCTCTCTCTCTCTCGCTCTCTCTCTCTCTCTCATTCTTTTTATATATTTATACTTTTTTGTCCTTTATTTTCCAACGTTGATCTTTACGCGCTGCGGAGTTTTCGGGCACGAAAAGTGGGGACGGAGAAACGGAGCGATATTATCTACTCTCTCTCTTTCTCTCTCTCTCTCTCTCGTTTCAGTTTAAACTTTTTACGTGCCTCTTAACACACCTCGGGATTAAACTTTTGGCCCTCTTTGCCCACCTCCATAAGCCCCTCGCCCCAAAACCTTCAACCAAACGAGGCACAATCATCGTCGAGGGGGTTCCTCTTTTTTCTCTCTTTTTTTTTCCTCTTCTTCCTTAAGTTTCTTTTTTCTGCGTACACGCGTGTTTATCAGGCCCCGTGCAATCAAAAGGGCGCAAATCACCATCAAAATTAATTTTCTTTCATATTAATTGAGTTCTTGGAAAAATTATTTATTCAACGTTCATTCTTTTAAATCAAAATTCCCAATTGTCGACTGTCATCATTGATCGAACTTTATAATTCTACAAATAATTATATAATTTCATTATCATTGTTATTATTCGTCGATCAATTAGTCAAAAATAAATTTTCTTCAATTTAAATGAAAATTTGAACAATTTGATGAGTGTTTTTTTTTTTTTTTTTTATTTTTTCTTCCTGATCGCTAGATCGTCTAAGAAGCCAGCTGCTTTTCGAAAGTGCTTTTGTGTACACCTGCTCACTAAATCCCAGCACTTAGGTGCACTAACGAGGATGAGGTGAATCGCTTGGGCATACATTTTCCCGAGCACATCACACGGCTTTAGCCTCTTTCCTTCATCTTCTTCGTCTTTCCATCTTTTCTCACCCCTTCAACCTTCCCTCATCCTCCTTTATCGTCTTTTTTGCCTCTTGAATTTTTTTTTCCATATTTTTTTCTTGTTTTTTTTTTATACTTAAGCTGAGGAAAGATAGAGAAAAAGAGTGAGTAACTTTCAACTCCAAAGTATAATGCTGATAACGATCATCCACGTTGTCGAGATTCACGGAAAGTTCAACTAACTTGTCTCGTATAAAAAAACTTATTAACTCAAATGTTTTTTCTTCGTTTTTTACCACTACTTGTACTTTTGCTATTAATTTTGTTAAATCCTAAACACAATTCCGTTGCATGCTTGTCAAAATTAATCGCAATTAGTCAAATGAATGTTGATTTTTTTATTTCTTTAATCAATAATATTGATTTTTTGATAAATATTCAACATTTCGCTTTTTTTATCTGTTGGGAAATGGTTGTTTATTCGGAATCAGTGATAAAAAATAAAATTAACAAAAAAAAAAAGAATAAAAATACAGTAGAAGATGAGAAGGTGCAAATTCAACGTAGCAACAACGTTGGGACTGCACGTCTCATGGGTCTCGAGGGAAATGGTTGGTGTTTCATATACTTTTGGTGTAAAAAAAGAGAGAAAGAGAGAGAGAGAGAGAGAGAGAGAGAGAGAGAGAGAGAGAAAAAAAGCATCGTTGCCGCGTTCCCAACCTAATTCCCGAGATAAATGCGGAGAGAGGAGCAGCCGGTGTGCTGAGATTTCTGAGATACGCGAGCACGATATGCAGAGAAGCGACAGTACAAGTATACAGGAAGTGGCAAAAGTCATTTACAAAATGTGGAGGACATTAGATCGTACGATTCGTGGGAGAAAAAAAGTCTATGACGATTTTTCTTTAGGATGGTCCCTCGAAGAGATATAAATAAATGATTAAAAAATAAAAAGTGGAATGCAGACCAAGCACTTCGAAGGCTTCGTGAACTTTGTTTCGTCATTAAGGGCAACTTAATGCCACTTTAGCGCCAGCAAAAAAGGGCTGGATTTTTTTTTTTAAGGAAATGGGTAAAGGGTTTTTTTTTTTCAGGGTTTTTTTTCTTTTTTTTTTTTTTTTTTTTTTCAGGGTTCAGTAAATTTTTTTTCAGGGTTCAGTAAACGCATATTGAAGTATGTAAACCAATTTTTTTATTGCGGTTTTTAGACAAAATGGTGGTGACAGAGCCAAAAACGTCTTTTTTTTATTGTATCTTTACGGGCGGAATCGTGGCGCCGAAAGTATGAGAGCTGGAATAAAAAATTAATTTTTTTCTTAAAGTACATGTTATTGGCTGAAGAAGTACATAGGAGTTTTTTTTTTAATCGATTTTTGTAAAAATGACACCGAATTTTTAAAATGTTGACGTTTTAGACGTCAAAATCTGCAGTAAATTATGAATAAAAAAAAAAGTTTTCATTCAATCCAAAAACGGCTGTGTACTTCTTCAGATAATACGATTGTTCAGCTACAGTCAAAATTCCAAAGCAATCCATCGAGTGGTTATCGAGCAGCCTTTCCGCCCAGTATGAAAAAGTTAGTTTTGAGAAAAAAGCCTTTAAACTTACCTTAAGTATTTAAATCTTTGAAAACTTTGTTTTACCTCTAATCTGCCATGCCCGTTTCGACCATAGGATCAATTGGATATTCTTTTTACCACCTTAAACCATTGTTTAAGCAAATTAAAGAAAAAAAGACGATTTTTTCAAAATTAGGAGAAAAATCCCCAAGAACTTTTTTCATCGAAATCTCATGGTCTTCATACTCTCCATTTTTTGTAAGCCCCGGTACATAACAAGAGTACTTTTATATATTTATACACAAATATAAGCAAAGGGGTGTTTAACTCACGTCTACGAAGAGGCGCGCAGCTTCCCTCACTGATGGTCTCTTGGATTTCTATCCTGAGCAGGATCCGCCCGCGAGAGGTGGTTCAACTGGGCGCTATGTTGATGCTGATGCTGCTTTTACATCTGCACGATATAATGTGCAGGGCTGCTAAGACGAAGGGGGGGGGGGGTGAAGGAGGAGAATGAGGGGATGAGATGCGTGCAGGAGACGTTGAGATTTCCTGCATTTATGCGGCAAGATGTGCTTCAAAATCTATAGGTCCCTTCAAAATCAACATTTTAATCGGCATAAATGACCAAATTTGAAAAAAAAAACTGATAAAGATGTTCCACCGGACGATGACGAGAGTCAATGAACGATATTTCGACAAAACTATAAATCTGGCAAATCCTCAGACTCAATGGACTTTGAATGTAGGCCCTTTTTTTGAAAAACCACAGTCGATTGATGTTTAAATCGTCGAGGAACCCAGAAACATCATTTTTATAAGCCACCAAACGGGCTGCGCCAAACGTCACGAAGTAAACAACAATCGATTTGAGGGATGAAAGGAAAGAAGGGGGTGGAAGAAAAACAAGTAGAAAAAGTCAATGTGCGGGCCAACTTTAGTAGGTACGTTTAGGATGGTGGAAAAACGCCCTCAGGGACGAATGGAGAGAGCTCCTCGTCCTTCTTTCTAGTATATATTTAACGGTGAATGGAAGGAAAAATACATGTCTTTCTATATATATATATATATATGTTTGGTTGGTAGAAAGGAACCGCCCATCTCGTTTATGCTGGTCTGCCTGACTCAGCAAAGCCGTATGTGAGAGCGTAAGGTTGCTTTTTTCTCTTGGTTCGTTCGTCGTCGTCGTCGTCGTCGTCGTCGTTTCGCCATAACGTCGAAGACGATTTTCATGAGAGTGGATCTTGTTTGCTTCAGGACGAACGACGACTACTCCTCTTTTCCTTTCGCCGGAAACTACCGATAGATTTATTAAGTCTACGATCCTTACCAGACCAACATGGACCACTACTTTTCAGTTTTAAATTCATTTTTTTTTTCACCCCATTTCTTTGCAACTCTTCAACAATAAAAAAGATTTTTAAATGAAAAAAAATCAAGCGATAAATTCGAAATTGAATTCTCAATGGATTCAGCTCGATTTTGAATCGTTGATAAAACGTTTTCGATCAAGAATATTTGAAAAAAACACCTAATTAACAAAATTATTGTTAACCAAAGTACTTGATCGAACAAGCGATTCATTATAATGATCTAAGGAACTTATTAAAACACAAAAAAAGATGTTTATGGCTAAGCGGTCACCCAACCAAGTACTGACCTCGCTCGTTGCTGCTTAACTTCGCGATCGCCGGAATTGATTGAATTATTTATAGCAAAATTATAGTGCGGCAACGTATAAAAAGTGAATAGTGAATATTCGCGTTGGAAGACTCATCGTCGGAGGCGCGAATGTAATATATATTTAATATTCAACATATATTTATAGATTGAAGAAAAGCTCTGTCAAGATCCATCAGAGCTCGATATTATGCATAGTTTATAAAATGAAATTTGCTAGTGATGCTGGAAGCTCGAGTATCGAGAGTTTGAGGAGAGAGACTCGTGAAGTAAGAGGATGGAAAAGTAAAAGGGAGCAAGAGAGAGAGAGAGAGAAGCGTAAGGAAAGCTTTATATAATAATGTGAAAGCACAGAAATGAGGATAAAGAGGTATAGGGATGAGGAAAGAACGAAGACGGGATTTTAAAGGAGGATGAAAAAAAGAAAGAAAGAAATAAAGAAAAAAACGAGTGGTTTGAGGGTGAGGAGGGGGAGGGGGAGGGGGAGGAGGAGGGATTGCGAAGCCCCGGTGCTCGGTTATACCGTAGAAGAGAACGAGAACCGAGCCAAAGTAAGCTCGGCTCGAAGAGTTGACATTAATTGGACCGTCTTGACAACTTTCATTTATCTACTAACAAGGTACGTCCGTCTTTATTCGTATTACCTTCATCCCTCCCTTCGTCCTCCCCCTCCTCCTCCCCCTCCTCCACCTCCCTCTCGTTCTGTACAAGCCCTTTCGCAACTTCCAAATCCGTATACTATTTTGCTTCGCGTGCATCGTTTCCTTCGCCCTCGTTTTCAATTCGCCATAGAACACGTTTGTGAATATTACTTGATGAAAGAAAAACAGCAAAAAGAGCTGTACGGGAATGAAAAAAAAGAAAAAAAAAAAACGTTGGTTTTTCAATAAATTTCCACGAATAAATATGCCTGCAAAAATTTATTCGTTTTTTTTCTCTCCATCACATACAAATAAAAAAAAAATAAAAAAAAAAAAATAAAATACATTCCGGATACTCTTTTTTTCCACTTTTACTCACTCTACGACCGAAGTTTTCGCGTGCTCCAATTAAGGGTTGTACATACTCGTGAAATAAGGCTACGAACTTTATTATTTGTTATTATTATTATTTTTATTACTTTTCTCCGATTTTGTGGCAGAAGTCGACTCCGCGGTTTAAAGATCCAAAGAAAAAATATATTTCGAACTCACAAGAGCTCCCAAGGCTGAGTTTTTTTTTTTTCTTCATTTTAATCCAATTTTTCATTCAAAAATAATAATCCCTCGATTTTGCTCGCCAAGCTTTTGAGCTGCAGATTGAAACGAGAGTTACGAACTAAATCATTCAACGTGGTTAACATCCATTTTGGATTTCGTAGCATTTCATTAATTCCAAAGATTTAGTAGAGATTTCAATAAAATTAAAACTATCCAGATTAATGTAATGGAAAAAATCTCATCCCTTCGATCGAGGTTTCATGTCCGGAGGAGGGAAATCGAGGCCATCGAAGGTTCGCGATCAAGCGGACGTCTCGTCTGTAATAGTTTGTAATTATGCAAGTATTAAGGACCCGAGGAGCAGGGAAAGGGGAAAATAACCCCTTAACTCTCTATACATATACGCTCTCGGTCTAATACGAGAAAGGCACCATGAGTGGGCAATTATGCCTTACATCGTTTAACTTGTTCGAGTATATAGCAGTTGTACGAGAGGTGAGTGTGCCTCTGATAGTCACGATAATGGCAGTCAACATGTATATCCAACGCCTTGAGCTATTTTACACAAATATATATATATATATATTTATGTATATATAAAGATATACAAGCCATTCGTAGTAGAAAAGTACAAATTTTCAACCCTTTGAAGTTGCCCTAAAATTGTATAGGCATTAAAAAACTTTGCACTGTCATTTTTCCAAAAGTTCAATATATTTTTCAACATTTTCAAAAAATTTTACTATTTTTTTGAGTTTCTTCGAATTTGTTTGGGTTTTTAATAAATTTTCAATCCTTTGAAGTTGTCCTAAAATTGTATAGGCATTAAAAAACTTTTCACCGTCATTTTTCCAAAAGTTCAATATATTTTTCAACATTTTCAAAAAATTTCACTGTTTGGTTGAGTTTCTTTGAGTTTGTTTGGGTTTTTAATAAATTTTCCAACCCTTCGGAGTTGCCTTAAAATTGTACAGTCATTAAAAAACTTTGCACTGTCATTTTTCGAAAAGCTCGATATATTTTTCAAGATTTCCAAGATTTTTGACTGTTGTTTGGGTTTTTTTTTTTGGGTTTCCAACAAATTTCCAGCCCCCGAAGTTGCCTTAAAATTGTACAATCATTAAAAAACTTGGCACTGTCATTTTTCGAAAAGCTCAAGTTTTTTTTTTATTATCAAGATTTCTTACTACTTTTTCATTCGTCAAATTGATTACTTTTTATTCAACTTTGTCAGAAATATTCACTATTTTTGTAACATCGTATTATTTAAAACTGCCTAAAAAAAAAAAAAGAACGAAAATTCGTAAAAATTGCAAAGTAAATGGTGAAACGTTGACCATCCGAGGTTAGAAAAGCTTGTACATTAAACATATTACATATGTATATAGAAATATAGTTTATCGAAGCAGCAGGAGGACTCGGCACGTAGTACGAAACCGCGCGCCGAACTTTTGGCTCCAGCAGGAAAGCTCCTCCCGAGCTTTACAAACACATAGACATGATTCATCTCACATCCAAATGTAATATATGAATTGTTAGATAACAAAAGGGCCTAACAATTTAGAGTCTTGCTTCAAAGTAGTGCAAGTTACGCTCTTAAGGTTATCAATGTTCGATATTACGTATTTTACATGCTTTTCCAACAACCACCCCTCTTTCCTCTCGCTCGCCCTCTCAGGGTGAGAAGTTTTCGTCCGAGAGCTCGATATGATTCTCTTCTCTTTATCTCTGTCCTGCTCTCTCTCTCGTAAAGTTACAATCGGGTATTACGCCCCCTGAGAGCACCAAAAGTGCAGTAGGAGAGTAAAGCATCGAGAGAGAAAGAGAGAGAGAGAGAAAGAGAAGTTGAAGCACCATCGAGAAAACGGATAATTTCCGAGACTACAAGAGAAGAACAGCCTGAAATGGATATACAAATAGAGGATGAGAGAAAGCGAGTATAGAAGAGTTTCTCTAATGGAAAGAGAATAAAAAACCAAAAGAAAACAAAAAACCAAGGTAGCCCCTCTGCTCGATTAAAAAGTTTGATAATTGAAAGGAAATCGTACTTCTCTCATTATGGCGAAGTTTTATTTGATTTTTTATACTTCCTAGTGGTAAATGAGAAATAAATTGAAGAATATATTGCTGCTTCAAAGAAATTCAATCCCGAATAGATTGATTTTTTATTAATCCAAAAATGATATAAAAAAAAAGATTCAAAACTTGTAAAGTATGAAAAAAAGTCCAGAAGAAAGAAGTTTTTTTTGGATATTTCTGGAATCCTATGATAAATAAATGTATTTGAGTGTTTGCCAGTGAGTTTTACGTTGCTCGATCTCTTCGGGCGAGCGAAGGCAAGTAGTAAAAGTACGTGAAAGGGCAGACTTGGTCACCCAGAGTTGGAGAAAGTGGAAGGAGACTGGTGGCTGCTGTGGTCGTGATGTAAGAAGGGTGGAAAGGACGGAATATAGAAAAAGGCGAGTCCAAGCTCTCTCTCTCTCTCTCTCTCTCTTTCTCTCCGAGAGAAGACGAAAACTTGCTTGGCCAACAAAATATATATATACATAGAAATGTTAAGGAAGAGAATTCGCTCCAGTGTTTTGCACACTCTGTCGGGGGGTCTACGTTGTGAGCTTTGGAGCTTAGGAGGCCCGAGCTTCTGGATATCTTTATCTCTTTCTTCTCTCACTCTCGCGTCCTTTCTCTGCTCTGGAAAGCAGAGCACCACCACCACCGGCAACAGACTTGGTTATACGATAGAGGTTGCGAGAAACTCCTCCTCCATGCTTCGTTTTCTCTCGTCTGACACTGCAGCTGACTTTACTACTGCACCACATATCTCTTTCTTTACCACTAGCTTTACCTTCTCTCTCTCTCTCTCTTTCTCTCTCTTTCTTTCTTTCTCTTTCTCTGTGATTCGTGGTTCTTCCTTACAAGCTCACTCTTTGTTCTCATCTTTTCTTTCTCTCTCTAGTCTCTTCCTTTTTTCATCCTCCTCAGTTTCTCTGTCTATCTCTTTTTGTTGAACTATAAAAGACCCTTTCTCACCTTTTCACCACAGGAACCTCGCTACTAGCACAGCCCTTTGCTCTTTTTCTTTCTCTCTTTCATTCTCTTCTCTCTCTCTCTCTCTCTCTCTCTCTCTCTCTCTTTATTTCTCTCTCGCTCTTCGGTTTCCTCTGTATTCGTGGATGTTCGCCTTTAGAACATGTTGGTTTGTCTTCTCCTACGTTCTGCACTGTCTGTCCGCCTGTCCGTTGCCTGCGGTAAGCTCCAAGAGAGAGAGAGAGAGAGAGAGAGGTGGAGATGAAGAAGGAGATGACAGCAAGGCTCGTGTGCCAGTCCACGTGTCTGACACCATTGCTTGCTCGTTCTACTTGAATCACGAGACAGTTAGTTCCTGTGACGTTTCCCCCACTACAGTCATATCGAATTTTCGAAATTTAATGCATTTTTTCGATCTCACCAAAGTGCTGTAAGTTCTCCAAAAATAAAATATCCAAATAAATTGAAAAAACCTACTTTTTTCCTGTTTTTTCAACTTTTCGGATCAGAATTACAACAAAATTTGAACCAAAGTCACTTCAAACGATACTCGACTAATGAATCGTGAGAAAAAAACGTGAATTATGCTCAATACTCTTCGCCTATTAAGCACGCGACTATCGTAGATTAATTTCCGTTGGGAAATGAAGGGTCGACGAGTGCAATCGAATATTGAACCGCGACTATTGACAGGGGGCGGGGGGGCGGTGGGGGGGGGGGGGTTTGTTCTACACGCGTTCATTACCCAGGAAAGTCACAATTCATTAAAGTCCTTGCATTACTCACGTAATGCCTCCATAAATTCGCAGCTCAAACACACAAAAGGGCGAAACTTGTTTTTATTGACGTGTTCAAATGTGAGTTTGTGACGCCATTTTATTTTTCACAGGAAGCTATAATGCAATGGTGAGTTTGGTGTGGAGAGCTGTTCCGTCGTTTTATTATGCTCCACGTTGATTTAGGATCCATAGGCTCTCGCTGCAGGGATTCTCTCCCACCATTCATCCCGTTACCATGCATTTCTCCTACTGGCCAGTACCTCATTGTTTCGCCCCTTTAACCCCCCCCCCCTCTCGAAATGCACTATTGTTGGCCCTACCATTGTTCATATACAACCATTTCTACTCTCATTCTCGCTAATATCAATTCGATATGTATTTATATATTTTTTTACGTCATACATCGGAACTAAATGTGTTCGAAAATATTTTTATTTGTTAAGGAGCTTTGGTACGAGTGACGAAATGTTACCATTTTATTCAAATTCCTACAGGACGTTCTTTGAACTATCCTGAATATGTCCTCCAACTTCTCAACTTCAGTCATGTGCAGGAAACAATACGAAAAAATATAAAAAAATAGATAATTTGAACGTTGTCTGACTTGTAGCGAAACTTTTTAAAAGAATCGTACAGCACAATGATTTTATTTTCATTATTGAGTTGTTGAGCTACGTGAAAAATGGAAATAAAAATTTGATATTCTATAATCAACGATTTGACGGTTTTTATACTGTCAAAAATGAAATTCCTGAAGCATTTTTCATTTCGTTATTCCAATTCAATTATTTCCTCCAATTATCAAATATTTTTCTTCATTATTATTTGAATTATTGTTAATAATAGTATTTTACGAATAATTGTTAACTAACTTTGAATTTAATCATTGAGAATATTTTATTTTTCAACGTTTTTTAGTTTTTGAATTTTATTTTTCACGTTCAATATCCATGGGAACTGTGTTTGCTCTCTTGATACACGTTTTGAGAAAAAAGTGGGTAAAAAAAAGGAAAATAATATGTCGGAATCGATTTATTTGAACGCAACGTCATTTTCACCAATGGCCCATTTTGTCCTGACCCACGTTCGCATATACGGAGCGATAAAACCTCAGAGTAGGGTGGTGTAATAACGGCTCTTCGCATTTCACTCGAGCCCTAAGGTTCCCAATCAATTCCGGAAGTACTAACGTGCTTTGTACTGATTGTGCCAATAAAATTCTCGGCATGTGATTCTCGCACAGTTATATTCTCCTGAATTTTCGTTACGTGAACGTCTTTTTCTCTCTCTCTCTCTCTCTCTCTCTCTCTCTCTCTCTCTCTCTCTCATTCCTTCCTTCCTCATGGTTTCTACTTTCTTTATTGTTTTTACTCCCTTTTCAATCGATCACAACATGAAACAGCATTTTTTCCACACAAATAGCCCGCAACAATCGCAAGAATTGCAAATTTGTACAAAAGTCAAAATTCTACACTGATTTTTCCCAGTTTCCAAAAAAAAAAGTCATTTTTTACGAAAAAAAACAAATATTAAGTGATCAAAAGTTTCAGTAGATTTTTGACGATTTTTTTTCGTAAAAATAGAAAAAAAAAACAACTTTTCAACCAATCAAAATGAAACGAGGTAACGAGTTGGGTTTCAAAGACCAAGGAGACTAATTAGCAAAGAAAAATATGTCGAAGAACAGTTTTCTCTTCCTCTCTTTTAAATTTTTCCTCAAGTCTCTACTTTATGGTTTTTTTTTTCGCTCCTTCAATTACCAGCATCACCCATGAAAATTCTACGTTTGCCGTACCCGCAGCGATGAAAAAGGATCGACGATTTTTGCCCGCATCTTCGACCAACCGACCAATTCTACCGACTAAATTCTTTTTTTTTTTCCCCTCAAATATACACACGTATCTTTTTTCTTCCTGATGGCGAAAGTTAATAAAAAAAAAAAGTCTTCATTAGAGCGGAACAAAAAACTGCAAAGATTTTTCTATACTTCGGTCTGTTAAAAAAATGAGACGAAAAAACTGACGAGACTGGGAATATTATAATTTTTAGTTTTTTTTATTAATTCCATTTTAAATGAAAGATACACAATGCACAAAATGAAGCTCGTTTTGTCCCTTTCAAAACGACGTTTTATAAAAGCAAACGAACTCAAATTTAGTTAAAGACGATTTTTTTTATTATTTCGATGAAAATATGAGTTTCCATTCTGTAACGTTGATTTTTCTTCCCACAAAAGAGGCTGTAGCAGCCGAAATAATTCGAGAACCCAAGAAATTATATCAAATTTTTTTTTTAGGGGTCCATATTACCCCAAACTATTTTGAAAGCTTGTAAACTAACAGAAGAACGATGCTCCGCGCTGGGAAACTGTAGTAGTCCAGTGTTCCAGTAAAACAAAACACGTATTCGCTTCGGGGTCATCTCCGTGCGCGTAACGTTTTCGTTACAGCGCACGAGGTCTGACTACAACGGGGTTTCTCTACTTTGGCTCATTTACTAGCCTTCCTTCCTTCCTTTTTCTCGTGCCCGCTCCGTTTCTGGCTTTCGCTTTCCAACGGAGTTGCTTTTACGAGGGGCTTTAGATTATACGTCGGAGATAACGCTCGTCTTTATCCTCGAGACCATAGGCATGAGTTTTGTTCGCGTGTGTGATGTTTACTTCGGGAGTCTCAGCATCTTTCATGCTTTAAGGAGAATTTTTCCGGCAACCGACGTAGTTCCGAAGCTTTTAATACACTTTATATGACGCAAGACAGCTGGGGAATTGAGTCAAAAAGCGAAACGAAGCAAATAAATCCAACAAATAAATTGTTGATAAAAATCCAACAAAAAATCAATGGATTATAAATAATTCAAGACTTTTAATTCCTTATTATTGATTAAATTGATCAAAGGATCGTTTTTTTTCACTTGATTTTGAAAATAACTGTAAAAAACTAAAATTCCATGTTTTTTAAATAATTAGTTCATTTCAAAAGAGTTTAGATGAGCTCCGCATCCAAATGGCTCTATTTTTAAACCAGGGCAAGTCTCTATGCGCAGACTTGGGGTCCATTTTAGCACCAATTGTAGTTATTCATCGAGTAAAACCGTTGATTCTGATTTATTTGGTAATCCAATATAATTCAGTGGTAAAACAGAAATGCAGCATCGAGAGTTTAGGAAAATCGACAGTTCGGTCCATATCGAAGGTGCCACAGCATAGTTATGTTATATGCAGAAACGTCGGGGGCGAGGAGAGAGGAGGAGAAGCTCAACTAGCAAGACGCTTGAGTAGAGTGTATAGTGGTTGTTGGAGATCGTCGTAGAACTTGCGATCAAACTTGAGGATTTACGTTGCTCTAGGAACGAGAGAGAGAGAGAGAGAGAAAGAGAGAGAGAGAGAGAGAGGAAGAGAGAGAAGAGATCTATAGACGAAACGTTTCCTCTGTGGTAAGGCGTGGGTGACCATGGCATAGACGCCACGAATCCGAAATCCTCGGTGATCCCTTTATCGCTAACGCCCTCACTATACCCGACGGTGGATTACCCAACGAGCCAAATCCTGACCGTTATCAATAACGCTGTCGCATTTCCCTTGTCCTTATTCTCCGACTATACTTTATAAATACCCACATAGAAATGGTATTCGTTCAGTTTAACGGCAACGAGATTTCAGGAAATCGAAAAAAAAACCCTTCGAAATATCGATTTCGAAAAAAAACTACTGTAGACGATAATATGAGTCAACGAAACGTTGGATTTTTTGAAATTTCGGTTCGTGTTTTCTCCATGATTGAAAATTCAGCGAAAATGTATAAAATTGGGGGGAAAATGGACCCATCCAAATATTTTGATAAAAAATATTATCAGGAGAGAATTAATCAACGAGATTGTGATTTTCGTTGTATTTTTTTTCCTTGAATAGAATTCATCGAATGGAAAGCAAAAAAAAAACGAAAAATTGGTGGGAATATGGACCCATGGATAAAATTCTGCTTCAAATTCATTAAAAACAGCAATTAGCGAATGAAAGAATTTTTTTTTATCCTCGATTATTCTATCAGTCCTTAGTGCATTGAAAAATCATCGGAAATCCATATGGAAAGATATTTCACAGAGTAATATCGAGAGGATTAATAGTAGGATTTTTACTCCCGGAGAAAACGCAAGTAGAAGTGGTCAGTGTGTGGTCAGACGCCGCGAATCGAGCACTTTTTTTTACGCCTACGCAAGCTTGTTTCCTGGATTTATGACCCAAAGGACGAACGAGTTGTATTTTCATTCTGAGAAGAAATTGAAATCGCGAAGTTACGAGAAATAAAAAATGGAGGTTCGATAATCCATAATAACCATTTAAGAAAATAAACCGGAGTCAAGGTTAAAATTTTATTCGCAGAATTATCAGAAATATTACGAAACTCGATGTAAAATTGAAAAAAACGTAAATTTTTATAACTTTCAAGTTTGATGAATTTTCGTCTACGTGTTTTTCGATAAAATTGAATAAAAATGAAAAAAATTGAAAAATTTGCACTTTTAATTCGTAACCGAATGAAATCATCTGCCGAGTTGAAAAAAGTGGAGTATCGTGGGCAAAAAAATAGAATAATTCGTGAAAAAATTTCATTAGTATTTATCGTGACGTGGAAACATTTTTAACATTGTAACCGCGTTCTCTTCGCCTCGGGCGACACGTACATTGAAGAGTTGTTGCCCTGGCGCGATCGTAGCCTCGTTTTCTGGCCAAACAGAGAAGGATAAATAAAAAAATAAAAATAAAAAAGTAACGGAAAAAGGGATGCGAACGGGATGGGCTGAGGTAACGAACAAAAAATACAAAAAAAAAGGAGACAAGGATATAAAATAGTGAAAAGAGAGAGAGAGAGAGAAAAAAAAAGAGTTAAAGTAAAATTTGGTCTGTACTAATGAAGGGAAAATAACGAGGTCGAAACGTGGACCGAGAAGATGAAGAGATCCGCAGGTACGAAAACCTTCTCGCGAGTTGCACGAGAAAACAAAAAATACGAAAAAAATAGTGAATAAGAGAAAAAGAGTCCGTTCGCGTATGTGGGAGGAACGAGGGTGATAGAGATCCAAATAAATTTTTGCGAGCACACAGAAGGATAGAAAGTGAAACTAAGGGCGAAAAAAGAGGAGAAACAGAACCTGGAGAAAAATCTCGTCGTAGAGAGAGAGAGAGAGAGAGAGAGAGAGAAAGAAAATCAAAGGCTCTTGTTAGATTGAGCAAAAAGCGCACCTTTCCGAGTTAGTGATGCATAGACGACGTCCTTTTTTTTTTTTTTTTTGCAATGCTTTCGTTTTCTCGAGTACACTCCCACGAAATAATATTCTCTCTCTGTCTCTCTCTTATTCTTTCTTTCTCTCAATTTTCTTTGATCATTTTACTCGTTAACAAGAAATAACAATCATGATATGACCTTTCGGTTTCGAGAGTCTCCCATGGACAGTTTTCATGGTAAAGATGGTGGCCTAGTGTGGTGGTTGGTTCATTGCATCACAGCTGAAAAAGATGGTTTCCTAAGCGCCCCTGCGGTGGTGCTCGAGGGCGTTCGCATAACCGTATCGGCAACTTTTCATGCAGTTTTCTTTGCCTGTGGCTCAATGCAATACATTCGGGGATAATTTGGCTGCAGACAGGAGGGAAAAAAAGATAATAACAAAAAATCATGTCATGAATATAAATAAATATTTTTATTGTTATTGTTCCTGTGGGCTTCTACCAATTCATCCCATTACCCACTTTTTTCCGCACTTTACTGTTCCTCGTCGCACCAGGGCCAAAGGAAACCAAAGGTTAGAATCGTCAGAAAGTCATGAAAAACAAGGAAAACTGGTGCATGGCTAAACGGTCACCCAACAAAGTATTGATCTCGTTCGGAGCTTAAAAATGAAGCTTGGGGAATTAAAAAATGAGGGAACTTTGATGTAATTCTTTAAAGTCATTTCCTTTTATTGAGCTAGTCATATTTTCCTGTCTCGTCGACTTCCGTTTGAAGAACATCGAACACATCGAACAGAAATATACATCGACGTGTGCGGGAAAGCCCTACACGGTCTAACGGTATTCGGGTCCATACGTCATAGACGACAGGCCCGAAGCGAGCAGCGATAGAGAGAGAGAGAGAGAGAGAGAGAGAGAGAGGAAAAGCTTGGTTGATCGGATCGACGAAATATATTATTAATAAGAAATAATAAAGAAACGATTCTTGAAGGGTGCAAACACTAGTGTCGAAGGTTCACATAGACTAACACCCACATCAAAGAAAACACGAATGAGAGAATGAGAGAGAGAGAGAGAGGAAAAAGGGGGGAAAAGGAGGGAGGGGGCAATATAAACAATAATTTATCGACATCAATGGGGTTGGCGAAAGAGACGAATGAGGAGGTGGAGGGAGAGAAGAAAAAGAGAAAAATACACGAGTCCTGAAAGAAAAGCAGGAGCTCACTAAAATTTCTATTATTTTGTGTATAAAGGAAAAGCCGGATATGTTCGTAGTCCTCGATTCTTTTTCTCTTCTAAAAGGCGAAGGAAAAATCAAGACAAAGAATACCGGAAGCTGGAGAAAGCGAAACAAGGAAGAAATGAAAAAAAAAAACAAAAACAAAAAAAATGTTAACTTGTGAAAAAATCTACTTTTCTTCTACTTTTCTTCGATACGATGTATGAAGTCGAAGTAGTTTCTCATTGGTTGGCTAACCTCCAATTTCTAGAGTGTGAATTTTCTGTGATCCCACCTGACAAATAAAATCAAAGGGGAAGGAGCAAGTGGAGAATAAAAATTGACGAGTTGAATATGTGACTAAAATTTTTCTTCATAATGACGAATTATTTGCGATAATCCAAATGAAAATTACTCTCTTTAATAAAGTCCTTTGATTTAGAGATTCGAATTTTTTTTTATCATAGAAAAATAAGTTTTGTAAAACTTATTACGTTAATTGAAAATAATATTTAAATGACTACATAATAATTTTAAATAATTAAAAAATTGAATTAAAAATAAATAATTGTTCCAAGTGGACTTTTTGCTTGTTTATAATTAAAAACACATTGAATTCAAATTGTAAGAATTTCAATAAAATTTCTATAAGTTCAAAAACCAAATCATTGAAGATTTTCGACGTGGCAGCAATTTTTGGAATTTCCAATGGATATTGACAAAGAGATTTTTTACGTGTACAAAAAAATGCATGGCATCGTATGGAAGGCCGTTGGATACTTGGTTAATGAGATTCAAAACAGGCGGTCATTGTTTCACTATTTTTTGTTCGTTTTTTTTTTTTTTTTTGGAAAAATAAATCGAATCTGTCGGATGAAAATGAATGGAAGCTTGAAAACGTTTAAAACGTTGGTATATAATGAAGTTTGATCATTGGTCGCTTCGGCAATTTTACCTTCTCTTTGTTGCACCCCTGCGTTTCGTTCCCTTTTCCCTCTTCTCTCTAGTCCCTCTCTTTGTTGACGAAACTAAATTGCATCGTTCTTCATGAGATTGAAAAGCTTTATCGCTGCTTCAGGAACAAATATGGCGAGTAGGGAAATCGACCATTTTATCGAACAGTTTAAAAAAACCATCAATGAATCATTTATTAATAAATCAATAAACAACGTTGGTTGCAGTTACGAACAGAGAAATTGTCTCTAGTTCAACAGTGGCTTGAACAGAAACTTTAATTGAAAATTATAGAAAAATTAAAGAATCTGCAAAACTGTTGTTCAACTCAAAGGATTCGTTAACTTAGAAAACTTTTGACGTACGTTGCCCCTCGTGTTTCTCTCTTGACGAATAATTTAAGGGTGGCTTTCCAACAGCATTAAAATACATCGATTACTTGTCTGAAAATGTGTCCAATCCAGATCCTGAGTTGGATGCACTTTCCTGCATACATTTATCGCATATCGACGTCCTTCAACCTCTCTCTCTCTCTCTCTCTCTCGCTCTCTCTCTTTCTCTCTCATTAACGGGTTTACGGATACTTCGATATGAATTATCGAGAAAAGGGGCTTAACGAAGGTCGTTGATCCCCCAAAATCAAGCACCACAACGGCCCTTTATCTGGCAATCTCATATGGGATTGTAAATCCATTTGGAAAGGGAGGAGGAGGAGGAGGAGGAGGAGGTGAAAAGCTTGATTTTGTGTGTAAAGGGGGAAAAGGTTGTTTTTGGTGGTGCAAGAGGAACGAGGGAAGCTCGTTTTCGGGAGTGAGTGCTCAACAAAGTAACGTCCGAGCGGGCTGCGGTCGATCCAATTAGTCCGCCAACAATGTCTTTTGTCGATAATCAGTGGCGAATCGATTTAACCTCATATTCACATACAAATTGAGCGAGTGCAAGGAAAAGAACGGATAAAGGGAGAATGAAGGACGGATTGAGAGGAAGGAATATCAAAGTATGGGGAATACTTTGCAAAATTATACAAATCTGGGACAAAATCACTGAAATATCGACGAAACGTCGATTCGGTTTTATTTTTTACGAATTTATCATTTTAACTCGATTATAAATTTCCAAAATATTGATTGTTAATTGGAATTTTTTTATTTTTTATTTATATTTTCGTAACGCGAGATCTAAAGAAAAAGAGAAATTTTGTCGATTAATTTGAATGCTTATTTTGAAGTTTGTGTAAATTGACAGAAAATCTGTTTGTCTCGTCGTACTATTTTGATGGTTTTATTTTTGTTCTATTTTCCTACAACTTATTATTTATTTGTATAGTTATGAAATATTTATGTTAATTTTGTACGATCGTGCATTCCGTAGTGAGTGAAATCTTTTTATTCATCCACTTATTCTTTATTGCATATAGTATTTAAGTCGACTTGAGCGACGTACACGTAATTGTGAATATTTTTGCCATCTGTGCTGTCGCTCAAGACGATGGCGAAGATCCAATTGTTCTCCATCCTTTCTACCAAGTGTGCGGACAGCAATAGCGCACTTATACCAGTTAATGTAAAAGCATGCGGGTCATTTTTGGTCAACTCGACCGTTCCAATCTTCAGATTTTTTTTTCTCAAATATCTGCAACTTTTAATCATTTATTTTTCAATTTATTTCCAAAAATACTTTACTTCGAAGGCAATATCAAAAATTTTGACAAAATAAGGATTCGTTATCAAGATAATTTGTTATTAATTATCAATTTTTCATCGAGGACTACCGAAGTTTTGATTTTTTGAAAAAAAAGACAGAATCGAAATTTCAAATTTTACGAGAATCGAAACATTCTTCAATTTCTTTTGACAGCCGATCCTCAAAATATAAAAATTGTTTTTTTTTTTTTGATTTTTGATACCTTCCGACAGATCATTTGATCATTTTTTTCGTCAAATCGATTTATATCGACCGGTTAAAATGATTGATTAGTTGAGAAAAAAAAGTAAAATTGCGCGTAGAAAAGCCCATATGAAAAAACGATGTCTCTCGGTCTAGCTGTGTCCGCGAGCTCTTTTCCAACTCCGTAACTCTACGAGGTAGGCAGGCAGGGCGGGAGAGCAAGGAGAACGAGAGATCTCGACTCAGCCACGGTATTAAATTTATTGGATTACGTTGGACCTATTGTCGTTTCTTCTCGGAGAAAATTTCTCAACTCGCTTCGAGCAGCAAGCACTGAAGCAATAATATACGTTGTATGTCTGCACGAAGGAAGGTCTGTTTTCCTCACCTATTTTTTACAATATATACACATTAAACATACTTATATATAAATATATATTTGAGTACTTTATATAGTGAGGTTGTTGATGTACTTGGGAGAGTAAACGACAGAAATCGATAGCGTCGACAACGAAGTAATAATAAAGCTCCTTCGATGTCATATCTCGCGGATGGCAACTCATAAATACTTTTCTTTCTTCCTCTTTATGGATCTCTATTACAATAGCACTTTACTTTTCCTCGGCGAATCACGAGGGGTTCCAATAAAACTGCGTTACGTCGAGCACGACATTCACTAGATATAATTTTTTTATTTAATCTATCCAAACAACATAGATAAGCTGAGAATCATGGGGTAACCAAAAAGTTGCATCGAAACTTATTGCAATCGATAGCTTGTGAAATTCTGAAGAGAAAAGTCCTCAGGAATTTTTCTCTACGACGAACCGTTGACGAGATATCGGTTAATAAGCCAAAGCCGCCACGCCCCTGTGGCCTCGCTCCGCCCACTTCGGCGCGCTACCGCAGCCCATTGGCGCGTCACTAATTGTTTAATATCTCGGCAACGGTGCATCGGAGAACAAAATTTCTAAGGACATTTCTCTTCGAAATTTCACGATTTATCTACTCCACCAAGAAATATCTCGAATTTCGAGAATTTCTGTATATTAAGGTATGTCGGGACGTATATGTCAGGTTTATGGTACAGAGGATGAAGGAATGAAATGGGAATCACCGTTACTAGGAGATTGATTACGTTGCCGCGTGTTACCAACCCCTCCCACCCCCTCTTTTTCCCTCCCACCCTCGATCTTTTGTCTCTCATCGTCACATGTGCAGCCGCATACGAGGAGAGAAAATAGGAAAAAGATGGCTCGTTTTTTCTCGCACTCTCTTCCTCTCCTCCGCGAAGCACCAAGAGAAATAGAGCCGGAACTCGATCATCATATCGCGCTAGGAGTAGAGCACACTTTCTTGCAGAAGAGCGAGAAAAAATTGCTGCCATCCCTTAAAGATTTCCTTATAAATCTCTCTCGCCCAGTCTGCTGGTCGAGTTTCCCTTTTTTTTTCTGCTCAACCATAAAAAGGGTTCGAGATGGATTTTGACTCGAAATTCAAGTTCCATAAAATTTGAAACCTTTTGGACGATTAACCAAAATTCTTCCACAAGAGAAAACACTTTGAACGGATTTAAATTGACTTTTTCCAATTGCTGGAAATTTGAGACGAGTTTTTAATTCATTAAAATATTATTAATTCATTAAAATTCATTAAATTATTATTTCTTCGACTCAACTCTTCACTCGTTTAACTAAAAAGTAACAAAAAAATGTTTTTTGATTTTCTTTTTTTCGAGGAATGATAATAAAATTATTTTTTTTGGCTCTTGGTCGGAAAACTGAAACTTTGTACTAAATAAATATCTATATACTGATGAAAATTCGAACGTGTATGTAAGCGGGGATTTAAAGCTCGAGAGCTTTCGTACACCCACAAAATTCCAGAGGATTTTGAAACCCGAGTGTACGCTCTCTTGGGCTTTGGACCTGTTCCATAGGGAATTTCACATCAAAATCTAGGATTACTTCAACCTCCACTAAATATTTTTCGAAATGTTAAACTTCTTCTCTCGTGTAAATTTACAGAAAAGTATTACAAGTGAAAAAAGGACTTTTTTTCCCCTCAAAAGAGATTCTCTGGAGCTCAGACTTTTCGTCGATATTTTTTGTGAACAAATTGAAACATAAATTCGACTAATTAATTATTTCCAATGACGTTTGTTCAATTTCAATATTTTCACGAAATGTTTCTTTTTTTCGTCTTTATCGCATTAATTGCTTATTCCACAATATTTTTCGAAATTGACTAATTTTTTGACTCTCGCAAATGATAAAAAAACGTTTTTACGACTTTTTTTTTTTCTATTTGCCAAAAATTAGACGCAGTTGTATATTTATGAAATGTCCCATGTACATATGCATAAACATGGTGGATCCTCTCGGAAAAGGGTATGGAAACACAAGGGTGAAACGAGGGAGGGAGGGGGGGGGGGCGAGCGAAAAACCGTCTAAACGGAAATCAATGCTCGAGAGGGTACGATTACGCACGCTAGAAAAGCTCTGGTGGTTTCGTTGGTGAAAATCGTTGAAATAAATGTCTATTTTCCTACACAGCTATGCAAACTGTGCCTTTACGCACATTTTCAGTTCGCGATTTTCCGAAGGGGCGTGAACGTGTAGAGGAAAAAAAAAAAAAAACGAAAAAAACGATCGTTGAACGACTCGATATCTGGATATTTTTAAAGAACTCCATCCCCTTTTATTACAAATAATTTCAATCGAACCCAAAGATCATGAAGACGAATTAAAAATCAAATCGAAAAAGCAACTTATAACCACAAAAAAGAGAAAAGAATTTGGCATTTCCAATAAAAAGAGAAAAGCATTAAAAAAAACAACTTGACAGTTGAATTATTAGGACTTTTTCAATCTACAAAGTACGATTCGAAGGTACATAAAGGAAGTACATTGGTCACGTATAAATCTGTGGGTGAGTTTGAGAGTGAAGTCGAGTTAGAGGAGGAGAGTGCGAGGCAGGGTTGAAAGCTTCGTTGTAAAATAGTACGATTGAACTTTCGTGGGAGCTGGTTAACGAAATGTTCCACGAAGGGGAAATGTACACGAGACTTCTTGATTCCTCGTTTAAGCTGGTTAGTTAGCTCAGTACAGGTGTACGCACACACACAAACAGTCACACACACACAGAGACAGTCAAACAGGTATAAAAACACACGAACACAGGTACAAAATGCACCTGGTGGTCTCGTCGCTGCGTTTGAAGCTCGAGAGAGAGAAAGAGAGAGAGAGAGAGTTCCTGACAAGGTTGGAAAGGTGGGAGAGTGTAGGATTATGGACGATGGGCAGGAGGAGGAGGAGGCGAGGGTGGAGGGTGGAGGGTGGTTTTACAAGGGGTAGCTTCCGGAAACGTGAAGTAGAAAGCTTGGGGTGGGGGCTGGGGGTGGTTTCAAGTGGTAGAATGGGCTTTTGCGATGGTGGTGGATAAAGTAGGTGGGTAGATCCTGGGCTTGGTCGGTGGATACAACTAACGGAGACAAACTGTGTGTTTGCCCCTTCATTACCCCCGAGTAAATACCGACCGGTTTTAATTACAACCCCCTACCATCTTCCCTATCTCTCTTCCATCTACAACCTACCTCCCTTTTCTCTACCCCTTTATACCATCGTTAATGTTCTTTATATACACGTATATATTGTTTACTAGTAGAAACAGTTACACTTGTTGTCCCTTGTTATTTACTTGTACCACTGGTCACGAGATCGGGAGCAAAACGATCTAACATTTCTCCTGGTGGCTCAACACGAAGAACGGATCCTCTATTAAATACAAAATATATTATATGGATATACCTCGATTTTTTTCGATATTATTAAAAAGTTATTAGTTGTCATTATTTCATTAGTAAAAATGATGAATTTATTAATTGGTTGGAATTATCGAGAGAGTTTTACTTTGACAATTTTTCATAATAATTTCTAATTTTTTGAATTTATTGGTTTGACAGAATTGTCTCGAAATTCGGGGATAATTTATATGGGATAGTAAAATTATTTCACTTGGAGAACATAACGAAGAATAATTATTTCGTAAGATTTTCTGAATCCGATGAAGTTTTTTGATTTTTTTTTCTTCTTCCTTATAATTCCAAGACACTCTCTACATTTAAGGGGGTATTTATCTCGTGGGAAATTAGTTGCTGAAAGCTCCGTTCCACTCGCTCATCTCACGTCTTTTTTTTTTTCGCCTCTTTTAAATCTTTTTTCGATTTTTTTTTTTTTTTTTTCACTTTCTTTTGACACCCTCCATCGTTTCTTCTTTTGCTCACACTCGGGCGAATCTTTTGGAACTTTAGTGCTGTTTTCGCACCGTTCAACGCTCGCAATCTACGAAGATGAGAGAGTCAGAAAAGAGGAGGGGGGGACCGAGTCAGAGATGAGTCAAGTTCCACGAGCTGTTGAACGATTTCTCATAAATGGAGTTATACACAAACTCTCCGGAAGAAAAATAATTTATATTTTATTTAAAAAAAGATGAAAAACAAACTGCTTATTGAAAGTTCAATTTTATTTTTCCCAATGAAGCAGCCATTTTGTTTCATTATTTATCAAATTTTTTCTTTTTTCGTGCTCGATAAATAATAAATAATAATAGCAAATCGATATCAAACGATCGTGCGGCAATATAACTTTTTGTCCTTTCCATTTGGTCTACCAAACGATCGCCTTTATATTCATATATATATATTTAAGTGCCTCCCATACGTGGATAGGAAAAGAGGATTTTAGCCAATAAATGAAAGCTTCGGTTGAGCTTTCCTATTATAAGGGAATCGGCTTGGACGACGAGTATCTTGGGCTCGTTGCGCCATAAACGAATGGAAAGGTTCGAGTAATAACTGTATATGTTGTTCAATAAAAAATAACAAAAAAATAACAAAAAATATATAAAATATCTTGGTATAATGGTTGATAAGAAGAAATCTTGAAGATTCGTACAACTTGAGAATTCAGACTTGTACTTTTGTACTTTTAACACAGCCACATTGAATGTTCGATATTTTTTGGCCATTTTCTTAATGCTTTTTGCTAAAAAGTCGAGTCGTAAAATGAAGCTCGAAAGAAAAGAGCAATAGAGAGCGAAGGAGGAGGAGGATGAGGAGGAGGAGGAGGAGGAAAAAAATTCAAGTTACGAGGATTTATCGTTAAAAGTTTCGGAGCCCCGGAGACCGTTTGAAAATATGAGAGGATGGGAAACAGGGGGCAGAGGGGTCGTTCCTAGTAGTAGAGGGTACGAGACCAGTGGGCCAACATCAGCTATTTCTGGGCGACTTTTCTTCAATTTTCTACGTCCAAAACTTTTTCCCCCATTTTTCATATTTTCTCACCTAAATTATGCCACTCGTTCTTTTTCCTCGTTTTTTTTCTTACGCTTATTCGTATATTTTTGGGCTCATGAAAAACTTGCACTTCGAGAGACAGTTTAAAAGTTCGAGGACATTTGAAGGGCTTGAAAAAAAAAAATGATAATATTTTTGAACTCTTGGGAAATTGCTTTTTGAAGGGGGTTATTTTAATTTTTTTTTTCTTTTATTCTTTTTTTACTGAGGGTGCAAGGATCCATGGACGTTTATGTGTCCATTAAATTCGTCCATCAGGTTTGCAACATGGACGCGGATATAATTTGTCCTAAAAGCACAAGATTTTCATTTGGTGGTTGAGTGAGAAAGGGAGATAGAGGAAGAAATAAAATATTGAAGAAGGATAACGTCGTGAGGAGGGTGAAAAAATAAAAAAAAAACGAGCAGAGAGAGAAAGAGGGAGATTCAAGTTGCTCGAGACTCCCATCGGTGCGGGGAAAAGCTCGAGAGCGAATTACGAGAACCATCGAGGGTTGCAGCAGCCGGCGTTCTCCCATTATCGCAAAGCCGTTTTCTCTCCCTCTCTTTCATCCCCTTCGTTTCTCTCTTCATCACTTTTTCTTTTTTTTTTCGATTCTACTCTCTCTCTCTCTCTCTCTCTCTTTCTCTTTCTCTTTCTCTTTCTCTTTCTCAACATTTCTACGACGAATATCTCGAAACGTCCGTCAGTCTGTCACTTACAACTCGGAGAAATAATATTTCTCCGGGGGGTACGTGAGAAGAGCGTTTTAAGGGACTGTGAAAGGTGAGGAAAAAAAGAAAGAGCAAGAAAAAAACAAAATACGAGAGAGAGAAAGAGAGTTCGTCTCGCGAAAGAGAGATGACGGGTCAAACGAGTGATGCGAAGGGAGGCTCGCGAATTTTCTTTCACGAAAAAAACCTTCGAACACATACAAACAGACTTTTTGTTACAAAGACTCGAGAGGGTGGTTGTTTTTTTTCCTCCAGAGATCTGCTCCTCCCCTCCGAATGTCTTTCGAAACAGACGACTTCATCCACGAATATATATCTCGTGTCTGTCTCACATTACGTGGATCAAAAAACTGTCCAACTTGACTGTTGTCCTTTTTATCTGTCGTGGAAGGTAGTAGAAAAAAAAACACAAAACAGATAAAAGAGACTACAATGTTTTCAGTCACACAAGTTTCTTCGTACGTAAATCAGCATCCAATGAAAAATCTTATTTAATCATTTTTTCCAATTATTTTCAATCAAACAAACCGCAGATAAAAAATTACTAAAAAATCAAGAGAAAATCAAATAAAATTGGATTTTATTTCATTCCAATTAATAAATATCGATGAAAAATTAATAAATGATGATTCCTAAGAATTAATGATTCCAGAAAAATAAATGACCAATAATTTAAGATCATAAAATCTATTTACAATCGATAAAAAAGTAAAGAAATTCCTAGGAGAATTATGTAAACAAAATGAGGTAAATTAGTGAAAACAGTACGAATGAGGTCAGACAGGCAAAGTATATAAGGTTGAAAAAAAAGGCAAAGAAAGTCCGGTTAAAAAATCGTAGAGTAAGAGAGACAGAAAATAGGAAGAAGGAGGAGGGGGGGAGGGAGAAGGAAGAAAAATATATTCGTGGGTGTGTACAGAAGAGACTAGGGAGACGACTGGTCCCACCACGTGGGTGGTGGAAAGCCGAAACCTCGGTAAGTGGTTATTTCCATCGAGGGTGTACTCGCAGCCCTCGTGGTTAGTGGCATAGTGGGACCTTTTTCATCCCCCAATTCATCCCTCTCTCTTTTCCTCGTACAGTTTGCAACACCCCCCAACTGTACCAAATATTTTCTCTCTCTTTTTATCTTCTCTGGGTAGAGTTTGGTTCGCCGCTCGGTACATTTTTTTTTTTTTTTGTATTTTTTATTTTTCAGCAACGTCTGGCCGGATCTGGATCCTCCCTGGCGTTGCACGAGTGTCAGACTGAATAATACATGTCTGTTGCAGAGAGTATACGACACGACATGGACCACACCGTGTTCCCTATTCCCGTATGTACGAGAATCGTCCTCGTCCTTTCTCTACCCAAATCTCTAACCCTTTTATACAAACACATACATACGTATATAAATTTAAGCAAATGTAGAGGATCTTTCAAAACTTTTGGACAAATGAGGAGAGATTGATTTTTTAAGTGTCCATTTTGGGGGGTAACACCACTCTGTGATTTGGAGAAAAATGTAAATTTGAAAAAAGGGGTCAGAAGGAAGGAAATTACAACCATTTCAAAAAATGTGTTGAGAAATATCATTTCCATTGAATATTTTAGCGAAGAGATTGGAAATAATTTGAAACAGGAATTTACGGAGATACAGAAATGGATAAAAATATTGGATGAAAAAAAAAAAAACAGAAAATTGTCTATTTGTTGAGATAAAAAATATATTTGTGTGTCAAGTACTCGTTGAACTTTGAGACGATTTGTTGTTTTCAACAAAATTCTACTCTCATACGCTCTTCGTGACTATTTATAGAAATAGAAAATTTAGACATGAAGCAAATAAAGCCGGAGGGATGGAAAGAGAACTCGAGGGAAAAAGCGAACGAGAGAGAGAAAGAGAGAGAGAGAGAGAGAGAAAAGTGCAAGAGCGAATTGCAGTCGCGAAACGGTTGAAGCGGTGCACCGTCGCTTCAATTGCTTGGAGCGCTTTGTAGCGAGATTGGGAACGCACTTTGTGTCGCACGTTCTCCATCTCACTGTTGCTTTTCCATCGTTCTTCGCTCTCCTCGCTTTCATACATCTCTTTCCCCCCCTCTCTCTCTCTCTCTCTCTCTCTTTCTCTCTCTCTTTCACTTTGTTTCTGGGTCTCTAACGTTTTCGGGGTGTTGCTGATGCTGCGAGTAGTTTGGTTGTGGAGTACGCGCGAGAGAATCGTCGATGAGAACTGACGAAAACACGAACGTCGACGACGTCGTTGGCGTCGTCGTCGTCGTTGTTCCTCGAGGAGAGAACGCCGCTACAGGAAACGAGAAACTCCGACGATGCTCCGATAGTTTTGAGCTGAATGTGCAGACGAATGAGAAAAATAGAGAGGAAAAAAAAGAAAGAAAACGAAATTGGAGAGCAAGAAAGAGCCGAAAAGGGAGAGAAAGACAAAAAGACAACTGGTCCCTCATTTTATTTCGTTCCCTTGTTATTTCTTCGTCTCTTTATTACGAGAGAGAAGGCGTTACGAAAATCTTTTTGCTTCCCGTCTATCACCAAAGCCCCTGGCTCTCTTTCAAGGTCGTTGAATTTATCGAGGCGAAACTTCAAGCGTTTAAAGAGATACACGCCCGAAACGCATCGAATCTATTCACATTTACTTCTCTCTTTCCGTCCCTTTTGCTCTTCAAAATACAGCCCAACTGCATTTCTTTTTTAATTTATGTTTTTAACTCGCATTCTTTCGACTTGATTTTCGTAACAAGAGGGGAAAATCTCTAATGAGCCATTAATCTTTATTCCTCATTTTTAGTAGTGAAAAAATTAAAATTTTCGATAAAAATGAATAAATTTATTAATTTGAACTTGAAAAATCCAAAAAAATGGTATTTTTCGTTTCTTCAACGTTTTTCAAAGCAGCAGTTTAATCAAACAAAACGATTAATCGTCATTTTACGAATTGCTTTTTGAAAAACAATATCGGGGGAACAATAAACAATAAAAATATGAATTTGACCTTGAATTCCGAAGTTTAATTGGCAATTATTCAAATTTCCATATTTTTTATCGTCCGTCTGACCAATCACGGTATTTTCTACTGTTTTCAGATTTTTTTTCCTGAGTATATACAACGAGGTTAGAAAGTTTGACGACTTCTGGGTTAACGGTCAGTACAATTTTTAGGTCATTAAGATTTTCGTGCGGCATGAAAAAAAAAGAAGTAGAGATGGAAAAAAAACAAAGAAAAATTGAAAGAAGAAAGAGAAAAGTAGAGAAGGAAGAGCAAAAAAAATGAAATAAAAATTGGAAAAGTTTCGTATACTCACCGAGATTTCTCCCGATGGGGGTGCGCGCTTTTTCGTCTCGTTGTCGCCAGGCTTACCCTCGCGGTGGACGCTGCTGAAAATTCCGTAACAAAGTTAGTTCTGGCGCTATGAATAAATTTCGAGAGAGACGAGCAGCAGCACATACTATGCTCGGATTAAACTACGTCTCGTGGTAAAACAATCTATGTATTTTGTTCCGAAACAAGACTATGGAGCACGGGCGATTATTACATTTCTCCAAATACTCAAATTTCAATTTAATTTTACTTCAATTTTCGAATACGATACCAATTAACAAACGAATGACAATCAAGTTATAACTGCGATGGATCGGTGAATAGATATTAATGGATTTTTCAAATTTCATTATTTTCAAAAAATCGCGTTATCCGCGACTTATTTTTCTTCGGGGATAACAAAAATATTTGGTGTAGCAACAAAAATTGCATAAAAATCCAATCGTGTTGAATTTCATTTCGATTGAATTTATGGACAATTATTGATTAATTATTTGTACGAACTTTAATCGTAAAAATGAAATCAAAATTAAAATAAATATGAAAAATAAAACGAATAAAATTGATATAAAAATAGAGATAGAATTGAAAGAAATTCGATATTTTGGATTATATGCAATTTTGCAACTTTTTCGAATGATGCGTATTAACGAAGAGTTGACAAATCCGTCAAGGAACTCGACACGGTTCTTGATCGTTTTAAAATCCAGAAGGAGGGCGGGGGGGGGGGGGGGGGAAATAGTAAAAATTTGAAAGAATACGAGTTTGACGGAATCGAAGATGAGAAAATAACGAGTATTCGACGGAATCAGGATTTTGTGGGATGGGGTAGAAGAGCGAGGTGGAAGGGTATGAAAAGCTGTCAGTCGCGAGTACAGAGACGTCGAAAGCCGAGATCAGGAGTTACGAGTGGGGTTTCAAGGATGTGTCGCTCTCCTCGCGCACAGCGCGAGAGAATCAAATTTCAGGATGACTTTTGGTCTAAGGCGTTCTCTCGTTTCGCATTTCCACTCGCTAACTCTCAACAAGATCGATTCTCGAGTTGCAGACTCCTTGAGATCTCGTCACAGCCGACGTCGACACCTGCAATTCCTACACTCTTATAAATATATATATATATAGAAATATATACAAATAACAAATATACAGGATGTCCAAAAGGTCTCGAACTATTTATGAACAGAAATTACCTGAAAAATAACTCAAACTTTAAGGTCGTTCTATCGTTACATCGTTTTCTTAAGATTTTGTTGAAAATTTGGATAAATCTTCTTAAATGTCAGACGCACGTGTGTAATTAATTTTAGAATTTTTCACCAAGCGAAACGTTCAGATATTTATTGGTAAAAGTCAAAAGTTACAAAATAACATAAAAACAAATACCAAAAAATGAAAAAAACTTCTCTCAATCCTAAAATATTCTATTTTTTTCAAAATCGTGTATTAGTTGAATTAGTATCGAAAATGTGTAATTTATTCGAGAATAAATATCCTTTTGGTATTTACGAAGGTATATATACGGATTTAATTACCTACATATATATAAATAGGAGAAGGGAAACGAGATCGGGGTAATTTGCAATCTACGCAAGCCACGACAAAGCACACGAGAGTTCAAGCTCGAATAACTTTCCTGGCGAATGGTTATGTGGTAGGTTCGTCGTCGTCGTCGTCGTCGTCGTCCTCGACGTCGACGACGTTGTCGAGTCTCGTCGCGTGCTTTCACGCGTTTCTATACATCCTAAGGGCACATTACGTACATATATATATGATCAGGTATTTACGAAGACTTATCGTACTCGTACGTGTGTATGAGAAAATTAAGGGATGTACGTACCCCCCCCCCCCCCTAAATATATATCAACACATAGAATAATACAACGACCGAACGTCATCCAACAAATTCTTCATCCTCTTCTCCTCTCTCTCTCTCTCTCTCTTTCTCTCTCTGAGCATTGAGATGGAAACTAATAGCGAAGCGAGCGTAATTGGCTTTAATTAAACACACGAGTATACAACAGTAATTTCAATGAAAACGTATAGGCATCGAGTTTACCGAAAATTTCATATCGATCATTAAAACGCGGACATTGGTAAAAGAGAGTTCTCTTTGCAAACACACGCGCACATGCACCGCGGGGCTTGGATTGTTTGCATATATTTTTTTCTCCGTGAATGAGTATCAAATTCCTGTGAAATCGAAAATTATTATCGTACGTTGTTGTAAATGAAAAAACGAAAATAAAAAAAATCTGTGGATGGGAACGAGGTGAAAAATAATCCGAGTAATCCATACATCGAATAATTATTTCATTCGTCACATATTCACAAACTTCTTTTTGAAATTTGAATTTTTTTTCATATTGTCAATATTTGATTAATCGTAATTACGTTTAGGACGAATTAAAACTCAATTATTTGTCGTCAAATATTGCCAGCGCAAAGGAAGGAAAGGGGAGGCGGCCAGGGACAGGATTTATTCGTATGGTATTTTGTGCATACGACGAAGCTTTAAACCCGCACACACCCCGATCAATATTACGCGCTACACATGCGTGTAACATGCGTTTTGGGAGAAACGATTTTATGCACGAGTACAAGGCTTCGTTAAATATTACGTTACTCCGGTTACTTTATCGCCCGATCCCACGAGTTTTTTTCCACTTTTTTTCTCTTTTTTCATCCCTTTTTTTTCCCTAATGGCGCGAAATCGTGATTTTCGAGATGGATTTTTGAATAGAAGAATTCTTTCTTCGAAGAACATTTTTGACTCTCGATTTTTTAGTTTTTCGAGCAAAAAAGAAAAAAATGGGGGTCCATTTTCCCCAATTTTTCGTAAAACCAGAAAATCTTGCAAAACGACGTACAAAATTGAAATGAGAAAATAAACAGGGATGAGGATGAAAGGAGGAAAAATGATTTTTGAAAAACCTTCATCTACAGTTTGTTTGAAGAGATTTTAAAAATCCGAATTAATAGAAAATAGTAAGTGAAATATGATGAGAAAGAGATTCGGTTTTAGGGATTTTCGTAAGGGGTCGACCAGGTGGGTTGTGAGTAATGCTACAAGCCGAGAATACGATCCACGTATTCGCGTGAGATGAGCTTTATAACGGTGAGGTCAAAATGGGCACGTGAAAAATGAGGGAAATAGCTGGTCGAGTATGTTTTTATGTATAAATATATATCTATAGAATGCTGAGAAAGAAAACGGCGTAATTTGTAGAATTTGGTACGTAAAGACTCGGTGAGTAATGACCTTTTGTTTATGTACGTGTGAAGAAAAAGAAAGAGAGAAAAAGATAAAAAGTGTGGAGAAAACGTGACCCCACCGAGACTTCATAAATCTCGCGTCAATATAATCGAGCACGTGCAAAAGGCACGCGCGTAACCCTTTTGTTTCCAACCGACCCTCCTCGCCTCTTCGATCTTTTTCAACGATGCACTCACCCCTGTCGTATTATTTTCTTTTTTTTTATATATTTTTTTGATTTTTCAAGTTTTTTTCCAAAAATTGGCCAATTTTCTTAAAAAAAATGCATCAATGAGTGTTATTTATTAAAAAGAAAAAAAAATCATGGTCTCCAGTCAATTTAATTAATTCGATTTGTAAAAAACGTATCCACGAATTAAATTGGCAAATGTGTGTTGTGTTAATGTTTGAAAAATAATAAAAACAATTTGTGGATCAGGTCGATCGGTCTAGACACTAACGAGAATTTCTACTTGGATCCAGATCCGTCTGTCCGATGAATATATAGCGAGACTAAGGGACAGGTGAGTTTGTGATTTACCGATTCTCGAATACCGCGTGCGAGTGAAACGTTTCGAACTAAGTGAGAAAGTGTTAAAACGTAAATATATACGGGATGTCCTGGGATTCGGATCCAAAATTCTTTTAGAGTTTAAAGATCGTGAAATTTTGACCAAAAAAAAAGGTTTTATTTATTTATCTTTAAGATTCACAATCGGTGAGACTTTAATTATTTACAGTTGGACAATGAACTCCTTCTTTAGAAAATTTCGTGGATTGCGAGATCCGATGAACGGTTCATCGTAAAAAAATAAAAAAATAAACGGGTCAAGATTTTTTTTTTCATCAGAATTCTGTCATTTAATTACTTTTCAAAGTTTGAGGTCAACTTTTCGCACACCTTGTACATATTCCTAGATTGAGTAAAGTATGAGTCAGAAAGACGAGTGAGGCGAAATAGTAGAAGAAGGAGAGAAAGAGAGAGAGAGAGAGAGAGAGAGAGAGAAAGGCCACACTGATCTAAAATTAATAGACGACAGGTGGCTGTTTCACTGCCGGTCGTTCTACTCTCTTTGCGTTTCTTTTTTCCTCTAGTTTCCCTTTTTTTTTATCTTCTTTTAATCTTCTTCTTCGTTTTGGTACGAGATTCAGTATGCGTCGACGTACGTTTCAACGATACCGATTCAACGACGCGTGTCTCAACGCAGAGCTGCTCATTAATTACGTAATTCGTGAATTTTCTTAATTAACTCTGCGGCTGCGTTAATAATAGTTGGATATTTGAGTCCATCGGGTACTTTGGTAACTGAATTTTCGAGCTTTATCTATTTTCGATGATTTTTCACCGTACAGAGCAAAGCCAATTTCTTCTAAAATCGCGTTTCTATCAGGAGCAATGAATAATTGAAGCGTTTGGTGGAAGTAAAACAGTTGGAAAGCTCGCGGAACCAGGGAGGGATCAACATGTTGAATTCATGGGAACTCAACAACTAGATTTTCGATGGACCACCATTTAAATGGCGGATGTGCACTTAATTAGAAGCCACAAGAAGAGAACAGGCTCGTGCGGTAACATGGAAAGTGGTGAGCCTTGTTGCTCGGTGGAGAATATACACTGGGTCAATGTGAACAGTTTTAGGATCGAAAGAACATGGAGCACGAACAGAGGCAGAATGAAAGAAAGAAGGAATCGAGGATTAGGAATGACGTATGGGCTGTTTCAGGAATAGATCGAATTAAAGTTTATTCGTAAAAACAATTGAAAATGTTGGTCAAAAAGATTCTGAACATTTTTAGTGAATCTTTATGAACATCTGACCCCAGGCTTGACCCTAATTTCAAACTCTGCTTCTCAGCAGAACGTTTTTCCCCAATTATTTTATTGAATTTCTTCGATTAAAAAAAAGCTCGAGCCTCCAAATCGCTTGGGTTCAAGTCGAACAGCCCGTAGACGAAAAGCCACAACGAAACTCGATGATACTGCGTCCCTCGGTTGAACATACATGTTGCCAATCATTGGAGAACCTCCCATTCAGTGTTTAATCGTCTCAGCATCCATGAAGCTTCGCACTCGAATCGACCAATATAATGCATCGAAGAAACTATGTCTGTAGAGATTGCCACTCTTGGACCGAACAAATCCAGCCAGGAATTCTCTCATCTTTCAATGTGTACGTCTGTGTGCACTTTCCTTTTTGCTCCGGAGCATAGCACCGAGTTCCCGTGGTCAGGTACATTTGTGACAGACCATCCGGATAACCACTGAGACTCGATAAATACATACAGGCTGTGCCAAAAATAAAAGAAACCTCGAAGCTTTAAATTCCAAAAAATTCAACAATTTTTAATCAATTTTTTTCTAATTGTTTCTTTAATTTCTTCACATTGACAGATCGCGAAATCTTGGATGATGAACTATTTCTGACAAAAAAATGAGCGAAGATGTCAAAAAAAAAATCTTTTTTTTTAAATCATGAAATTTTTTAGCACAAGTGACAATTGAGGGTTTTGAAATTTACGAGAATTTCATTTGATCGGTGTTCTGATTAATTGTTGATCCGAAATATTCTGAATAAATGAGTATTTTTATCGATTTTTTGGTATTGTGAGTAAAAAAATGAGAAAATTTAAAATTGACTATGAAACATAAGTATATGGAAAAGTGGTGCTGCAGGGACAGGAGGTCCACATGGCGTATTCGCGAGGATATTTTTATTCTCATACCCCGAACGGAAGTCGAGGGTTTAATTTAATTTAATTTAATCCGGAAGTGTGGGTGTGCCTGTGAGGTTCGGATAGAAAGCGATTCCATAATCTGTAGGGAAGAGAATTTTTTTTTACAGAAAAGAAGAGATGAAAAAAAAAAAAAGTACTAGTGAATAATAATTTTCGTAATTTTTCTTTCCGGATTATGCGTGCGGGGGCGAGGGCGGTGGGGGCGGAAGGAAGTGGGGATGATTGAAATGATTTAATCCTGATAAACAATCCCGCGATATTTCCCTATCTGTCCGATATTTTCCAAATAACAGTCCATTTTACATATTTATTCAAGAAAAAAAAGGAACAAAAAAATACGCTCACGCAGCAACCAAATTCTGTTATTTTATTCATTCGTTTTTAACGATGAAAAAATCGAATGAAAAATATTAAACGAGAGACTGCATCAGTGATTCTTAGAAGAGAAAAAACATCGAACGAAAAATTAAAAAAAATAAAAATAAAAAAAATGTATATTGTTGCGCAGGTTTTAAAAGATTCGCGGACGTTCAAACAAATTTTTCGTCAATATGACAAAACGTTGTTTCGTAAACCCAAACATATTTTCAACTTTTTATTCGACTGACCGTTCGAGCTCGGCAATGAAATTTGTTTGAACGCGGATAAAAGCGGATTTGGATGAACAAAACACACATAAAACATAAAAAACGATGGTGACGAGAAGCTTTTTGGATTGGTAAAACCGATAAAACCAAAATTTTCATGAAAAAACATCGAAAAAAAAATTGTATAAATAGAAAAAAAGAATTTCAAGCCGCTTACTTCATTAATTCGAATAATTATTGAAAATTTCATCATATTTTATCATATAAAAAAAAAACTAAATCATCAATAATCATAACGAGCAAATAACTTGATTAATAAAAATTCTAAAAACGTTTGCATCCATTTTTTATGCTTTTTTTAAGCTGTAAAAATTATTCGCAGGAAAATTTAACTTCCTTGAGAAAGGAGGTGGATGTAATTTTTATTTTTTTTATTTTTCTTTATTCCCAAGAATAATAGGATTCCTTCGATGCATTTCAAAACAGTTTCGATGCACGAATTTTTTGTATACGTCATATATATTTTCGTACATGTATGTATGATTCATAGAGTTTCGTGTATAAAGTTCATGGAGCCTCGAGGGAGCTTGGAGATGTATTTCGTTCGTTTTTTTGGCGTCGTGGGCGAGTGATCGGTAAAACAATAAGAGAAAAAGAGAGAAAGCGGAAGAAAAGGGACAGAAGAGAGAGTTAACGCGAGTGTGAAACAGCATTTTCCATGAGTTCAAAAAGTTTCTATGTTTCCCACGTAATTCGAAAAATATGTCTAAAAAAATCATATTTCAGAATTGAACGAATAAATAAATGATAAATGTTTTTAAGATAAAAATGACTAAGCCAAAGAAAAAATGATTTTTTAAATCGATTAAAAATCAAATATTAATGATTAATTATTGAAATAAATGAAAAATCGTGTTAATTGATGTAAAAATGTTTCGAGACTCGTTTTCGTTGGACTAATGATTTGGGACACCCTGTATATAGAACAAAAGGTGTCATGGACCGTCGGGCTGTCCGTCAATCTGTCTGTCCATTCAAAAGGATGCGCTCCCTCGATCGTTTCGCTTACGTGGTCGAAAACCCTTTCTCCCTCTCTCTCTCTCTCTCTCTCACCCTCTCTTCTGTCTTTCTCATGGGTTGTTCGTTCTTGGACTGAATTTCCCTCGTGACCGTACATCACTGTACGGATATCGCCAATCAATTCTCCTTTGGCTCTTTCCTATCACACACACACGCACACACACACATAACCTTCCCCCCTTCCCTTATTTCTATCTCGACCCCTCGGGCTTCTTTGGCACAAATCGTTTATACATTCGAATCGCGCTTTACGTGTGTACAAAAATGCATCGTAAGCAAAGAATTTTTTATTTTTGTTTTTATTATTTTTTTCTTCATTCATTTGTTTATATTTTTGATCGAATCTTTTGCAAGGCGATACAAACGGACTCGACAAATTATTTAATTCAATAATAAAAGAAAAAATCATGAATTAATATTCGAGGAAAAGAGTTTTTCGAGAAAAATTCAACTTAAAATCGATCAAAAAAAGTCAAATTTAATCAATTCGAATCAAATGAATTATTAATTATAAATTGAGAAAAAAATCAAGTGGAAATGATTAATTATCACTTTTATCTTCAAAATCGACGATTTTATTCACTATAAATATAAGTCGTTGTATATTTGAAGGTAAACAAAGAAAATAAAAGTATTTACTCTCCTATACATATATTTAGGTGTGTATTATATATTCGTACATGCATTTTCTCTATTTCGATACTTTCCGGTAATATCGCGCTCAATTACGTTCGATCTAGACTGGATTCTTTGAAATTTGCCGATGTATGTACATATAGACATTATATGCATATACCACTCAACGAGAGTAGATTCTCGTCGTTCTCTCTGTGCTCTGTTGCCTTTACCTCGAACAGAGAGCCGCGGGCATCGGCCAATCTGGCATATCAATATCGAACCTCCATCTCTCTCTCTCTCTCTTTCTCTCTCTTTCTCTTTCACTCTTACTCAGTCTCTTTGCTTCATATATTTATATATGGGCTGTCTTGGACTTAATCATCGAAGAAAATACGAGAAAACCGAAAATTTGACGTTTCATTACCATTTTCACTGTATTTTTATTAATTTAATTTTATAAACGACCGAAGAAATTAACGAATTTCGTAACAATCATATTTCCCGTAAAAAAGTCATTGATTACGGTTCGATTTTTCAATGGATCATTGATTAATGGGTGATTAATTATTTGTCAACTTGATTAATTGATTAAATTATTTAAAAATGAAAAAAAAACGTCAGAAAAATGTTTCTTTTTTTTAAATTAGTAGTCTCTGTTTTATGGGAAATGTAATAGAACTGAAAAAATATGAAAAACTGCAAATGACAGTGTCAATTTGTCATGAAATGCCCGGTGCATAATATCCAGTAAAATGCAAAGCGAGTTCGTATTCAAAAGCTCAGCATATTCCTTCGCTCTGTCGGCACGAACGAAGCTTTTGCACATTCTTCTTCCTATTTTCTTTCGATATTTTATTTCTTTTTACGAACTGTGCTATGATAGCGATGCCTCAAAAGAAAAAAGGGGGAAAAAATACTTGGAAATAATTGCGATTGAAAAGGTGTATTTTAATAACTTCATAATGAGCAAAATAATAAATTTAATTCGAGAAGAAATATATAAAAAATTGATCAAATGAATTGAATTGAATTTTTAATTAATATTGATTCGTATATTCGTTGAATATGCGAATTTGTTCGATTAAATTAAATCATTTTATTCAACGTCGACAATATTAAAAATCGGCTTAATTAAAAAATGAATTTAATCGTCAAATCCGGGAATGAATTCGAATCAATCGTCAGAGGAAGGGAACTTGGCCAGGAAATTTCATGAATCCGTATCAATAAATTTTTCAATCGAAGTAAAAGGTCGATTTTTTATTTTTATTTCGATAAAACTGCGATTCCTCGATGGAAAAAAAAACGCAGGAAAAAAAATGGGGTCAAGTTGATTTTATCTCGCGGTGACGGAAGGACCGAGCGATTCGAATCGCCGTCGAGGATGGTAATAACCTGAAAACCACTCGTCGCCGACGGATATGTAATTTATGTGCTCGATGCATTTTCATTGGGTTTCCGGTGCCCGAGAAAACTCCTCCTCACCCGGGGGCAAAAGTCTTATCTCTCCCACTTTTTTTTTCTTTCTATTCTCCATCTTTTACGAGACACACACACACAAACACATTCACATTTACACAATATTCTTCTTTACCGTTTCTCGATGCATGACCATTGGGAATATCGAGCAAAACGTCGAATCAAAAGAGAAATACGAATATAGAAGAAAAATAAACAAAGGCACGAGCGATAGGGAGGTAAAAAGAGAGAGAGAGAGAGAGAGAGAGAGAGAAATAAATAAAAATATGTCTGCAATGAATACTGGATTCGAATGGTTCGATGTTTTTTCATTTTTTTTTTCCTCGTGTTTTTTCAAACACATCAATATTTTATTTACTATTTTTCTATTCAAGATTTTCAATAATTTATGAGTAACCATGTTTTATGGATTTTTTAAAATTTATTTAAATTTCTACGCTAGAAAAATGGTTAAAGTTTAAAAAATTATTTTTCTGTATTTTTCGCTCAATTTTGTTGTTTAAACCATTTTTATTTTTTTGACAGAACGATTTATTTCTGTCAATTTGACATAAAACGTCCCATACATTGATACAAACATTCGTTTCCTAAATTATCCGAATTCTTGCAGTAGTAAAACGTTCAAGTGTATAGAATATTTCTATAAAATGTTGGCCACGTTTTTAGCTTCGTTTTTTATTTCCTTCAGAAAAATGTTCCTTTGACCAATATCAATTTCAGACTAAATTCCGCTAAAATTCTGTGAACAGATATTTATACGGAGACGGAAAACGTCGAAGGAAATATTGACAACAGAATTTTTATGTAAAAATCTGATGAAACGAGAATTTTTACGACAGCAAATTTACGATTTGCTGATTTTCTATCAAAATCGAGTCGTCGCTTAATTTCAAGTACTACGAAATGCCAAAATAATTTAGTAGAGAGTATCAACATTTTTCTTGTCCCCGCTTTATTAAAAAATGAGCTTTTAAATATATTCGCAAAAGGAAAATTGAGAAAGTCTCTTCTCGCTCTCCTTGCGCTACTTTTTTCGCCACCAAACTAATGTCGTTATTATTATTAACATACAAGTAAATTGGACACATAGCCTGCCGTAAATATGTACGCTTTGCCTCTGTTCCTCATGCATGGAGCTTTCTATGCTAATTCTTCATTCATTTCGTCGTAGTGAAATTTTTTATTTCAAAATTCCTCGAGACCTGATTCAAAAAAGTCATCATTTTCGTAATTTAAACAGCAAAAAATGTGTTTTTCTTTTTTCAATCCTCGAAAAACTGGACACACTGACCTTAAGTCCTTCCTGTCACTTTGTAGACTCGTGAATCTTAGTCGAGTTAGTATTTTTTAAGATTTTGTAAAAACAATTCTGCAATTCTCGACTAAAAAAAGAATAAAAAACGTATTGATGGTGGATTGAGGTCGATTTTTGGGTCAAATTGACCCAGAGTGGAAAACTAGGCTGTGTATCTTTATGAAATGTGTAAAAAGTATGTAAATAAAAAGCGAGGGATTGGTTTTGCTTCGTGGATGGAGAGAGGGAGAGAGGGAGAGAGAGAGAGAGAGAGAGGGAGGGATATAGAGACATGGAGCTTTTGGACCACGAGAGAAATGTCCAGAATGTACGATGAGGGAGAGAGAGAGAGAGAGAGATTGGAAGGGTTGTGTGTCTCTTCGTTCAGACAGCGGGTGGACAGAGCATTTACATCATTTAATTTATGACCCTGCACTTTCTCTCTCCATCTCTCTCCCATACTCTCGATCCATTTCTCTGTCACTGTCTTCTCACTCGCGGTACAGAGCCGTCGAGAGAAATGCGGCGATGGTGACCGCCACTAACGCCGCGTAACGTTTACCAAAGGGTTGAAGATATATATAAATATATATTTATACATCCATATGCATACGTTAATCTATATATATATTTATTTATATAAAGGACTTGGGGGGATGAACCCGACTATGTTCGTTTCCGTGTAGGTCCCTTTGCTTCCTGATCTCATTCTCCCCAATACACGAGCCTAAAGTATCTTTCGCAAACTTGACCAAAAAAAAAACCCCTTCATCAATCCCGAAAATTGAAAAAAATCGATGTTTAGTGAAGAATTGTTTATTTATCGTGTTTTTACGATTTTTATAATTTTTATTTCGCCAGTGAAAAATGTTACCAACAACATAAAGTTTATTTTACATACAATATGTTTATTCTTCTTTTTTGTTTGTTTATTTAAGTCAATATTGTTGTTTCATAGAGAAATTGACTACGAGTCATTTTAACGTGATTGAAAATGGTTACGAGTGGATGTAGTGTGTTTTTTTTTTTTTCGACTGTTATTTCAGTTAATCGCAATTACGCGAAGAGGAGTATTTTTTTCTGTACCATCCAGAGTTATTATTTTTTCTGCACGCAGAGAATCAAGTTTCGTGGAGATGGAATGAAATTTTTTGTTTGCTCGTTTTTTTATTTATTTTTTTCATGAATTTTAGCGAAATATGGAAGGTACTGTATGGGTTTTGTGGGCTCTGGTGTGGGTGTATGTATAAATTCATGCTACCCCGCGTATATTTCCATTGCATCGTCATTGTATATCTATATCGTTGGTTAGCGCCCTCTACACGCGTTGTCGTCATGGGAGGACACATACTAATGCGCCCGAGGAATAAATTTGCATATGCATGTTGGCCTAATCCGGATGCTCGTCCAGTGAAAATACCAGAGTGTGTGTGTGTGTTGGTATGCATGAGAATCGCAAAGAAGATGAGGGAAGAAAGGGGCAGGAAAAAAGAGAAAAAAGAAAAAAAAAGGTCAGATGACAGAGTGAAGGAGGAAGAGAGCAAGATATACGGATTACAAAGAAGCAGGAACTTGTTACAAGGCAAAAGGGCTATGTACGTAAAAGCCCTTAGGCGTTCTCACGTAAGCCACAAAACCTTTTCCTTCGTCCTGTCCTCTAGACTTGCCTCTGCGACCCCTTAAAAACATGTTTACCTTTCGGACGCGTTCTCATGTTGAAAAAGCTTCTCATGTTGGACTATCTTCATTCCCTGCCTCCTCCACTTCCGGCTTATACTCCAACGTCGTACGCCGATGACAAAACACTGCACCTTGACCTCAGGAATTGGCCGATGGCCAATTGGATGTCGACTCGGTCAATCCCCCAAGGATGCGAGAGCAAAACATCGGGAGGGAGGTAAAGTTTCTGGTCTGCTATTCATCGTGGAGGCTGATAATTTGGATGAGGCAGAGATTTTTGGAAGAGTTTGTTCGAAGGTAGATTCTAAGTGGGTTAGTAGATCGAAACTTTGACGCCATTTTGTTTGGGTTCATCGGGAGTTCGAGAGAAATTTGGATGAAAAAATAGATGGGGCTCTTGATCGGCTTCTAATAAATTTGGAACTGACAGAAGTTGACTCGGTTTATCATCCAAGATGTCGAAGAGGGCCGAGGATTAACCTCGACGTCCATTCTCCGCGGAAACGTACCTCGTGCTGCACTTGAAAATGTAGAATGTTCCATCTTGTAGTTTCACTGATCGGCTTTAGCTCTCGGTCTTTACTTCATGAGCAAACACACACACACACACACCCACGGAAATATGGTTGTGTAACGTGCAAACGGGATATTTGGCGTTGGGATTATCGAAACTCAAAGTTTGATTGGGTGGGTTAAGGTATCAAGTTTTGCCGGTGAAATCCTAAGGAACTTGGGCTAATCCGGGCGGAGGAGCTCACGTAGCAGACGGGGATGACCTTCCTCAATCTTGCTTTTGTATCCCGTTCTCGAATCGCATTTGCACAGAGTGCTTCCAAAAGATCGAGCCAAAAGTTGTTGGTGCAGAGTTTGATTGGACGAAGCGCATTTGAACTGTTGAGGATTTTCGAGTTCAATTGCAACGGTAAAGATGATATTGAGGATTTGTTTTTTTTAAGTTTTGTAAAAAAGTCAACGACCCTTCTTCCATTTGAACTTTGTTTTATTTACCTCGAAAAATTGGCCTTGCTTTAACTGTATCAGCAGACGGCGTCATTCGAGAACGAAACTGCAAATTGATGCGCCATTTTGTAAGAGACGCGGGCGCGCGGTGTGCATTCTCATGGTGAGTTTTGCCACTTCGAGCCAATGGGTAATAACTGTTTCACATTGCCACCCAGCCCTGTCGATCCTAACAGCAAGTCGTGAAAGAGAAAGCGAGTTAGTTTTGCCCGCTGCCCCCAACCGGAAGTACCATAAACCCGGGGTATACGCGCGTGCGGCGGGAGCGTTCTACTGTTTTGCTATGATCCGTAGTCGCAGAGGAAATAACAGAAACGCCCGACACTCGTAACGTTTTATTGAGCCGTCAGCATTTCGCTGCTCCTGCTGCTGGTGCTACTGGTGCTGCTGCGTGCGTACGTAACACACCATGATGCTGGAGTTCCCGGTTGGCCGATGAATGGGGAGCCACCTCGAAAGTCATGGCAATGCCGAAAATACGGTAAGGCGGTGAAATTGGTGCAGGGACTACTAAAGAGACTATTTTTTTCCTTTGTGCTCGGCAGTAATTAAAGAACTTAAGTTGTGGGCTCCAGTTTTGTAGGATAGAGACCGCTCGACCGGTTTAATGGTTTTCTGGAAAAAAAGGTTCTTTTTATCTGTCGACAGTTGGACGCAGAAATTGCCAAGCACCCGCCAAATGATATAAATAATGCTCGCGGGCATTGACATCTCTCTGTCTCGTTATTTTGTCACCTTAACCCAACTAATTTAATTAAGAGGCTCCGCAGCCTTCCTAAAATGTCCTCACTTCGGGGCTCGAAAAAGCCTTTTCCATAAACCTGTGGCAAAGAGAGACTCGTGCAGAGGTAAAATGCTGCTGCGCCCATTTAGCGGAGGGCGATGTTTTTCGGCTCTTTGCCAAACGACACTCTGCCTAATCCTCGTACACTTCTCTCCTTCCGGCTTCTTTTGACCGTGCAAGACACTTCCACCGACGTCCAAATTAAAAGCCCGGAATTACAACTCGCCAAATTTATTTTCAATTTATTTACGATTACTCTTTAAACCTTTTACGTATTTGAAAATTCGTCCAACGCAGTAAATTGATTCGCTGTCATTGACAATGTGCTTACAGGATGCCTAAGGACTTTCCGGACATAATTTAACGATGGCCAAGGTAGTTGAGAGCGCAGCGCCGCCGTCCCTCGTTGTCCAGCAACAACGCCACCGACAACACTCAACTTCAGCATCGCCTTCATCTCCCTCCTCCACTTCGAGGTTCCTATATGGCAACTACGGTGAGTACATTTCATCCACTCGCTTGTCTTCACCAAGTTTCTTGCTGCAGTAAACTTGTGTCATTCGCTTTGGACATCTAACGTCCTGTTTATGATCGTTCAAGTCGTTCCTTCTATCTTTCCACTTCCAGGATCAAGATCCTAGTAACTTTTTCTTCTTTGAACTGCATTCTCAAGGTTTCATCATCTGATACAACGCTTTAATGACATTTTTGTTCATCCAAGTTGTGGCAATCATAAAAATTCCAGAAAAGACAATGGCTAGGCAGTTTTTTAAGGCATCACAAAAAAATCTCTGCATTCTTACCTGCTAGAACATCAAAAATGGCCTCTCAGCCCACTTCCTTCATTACTTACCTTTCCCACCTAAAAACTGCACATCATCGCGAGCCTCATAACCACATCCAGTCTCCTTCATCCCGTTTATAACCATCTCTTTACACGGTTCGTTCAATTTTCACCAAGTACGTGTCCATTCAGTGTTTATCCTCAACCCAACGTAACGTTCTCTTCACTCCTTGTCACTTTGTGTTCACGAGAAAGCTGCTCGTACAGTTGAATGTCCGCGTTTCACGAAGGCAGAAAGTTTACCCAGCTTTCCTGAGCTGTATATTCCTCGCAGTGTTTAGTCCTCAGTCCCGATGGTCTCTCCTAGTCTCCTTTGTCGACTCCTCTCCTCAACGTGTGACGCCCTCTCCTCGATGTACGAAAGACCCTTCCGAGAAAGATCCCTTATCCGAGTAACCACTGGGTTTCCGTGAAGACGGAGGATTGAGTGTCGAGCCTCGGATACTGTTACCAGCTCTTCTTGTAACAACCTCCCATCCCCTCAAACTCTCCAGGCACTCTTATGTACACATGAAAGATACCGCCTTCACTTGTCCTTGCGGTGAAACCCAGCACCGCTGTACAAACAGACTTGCTCGTTCGCGATCGCCGCACCACTCTTCGACTCAAACTATAACGCTTCGGGATTACGATATCGCACAACTACTAATTCTCATTCAAGTGACTTTTGATTGCTATTTGTTGGATAACAGTTTGATATGTCCACTGCAACTCGATCCTGTGTTCCAGGATATCGTGCAAATTGCTCTTCTTCGTATCGTTCACCAAGTTACCAGGTTTTTTGGCATTTTCCAAGTTGATCCCTTATCTAGGAACATGGAACTTGCTAGTTTCGTGGACTGTCGACCAGGTTGGTAGGTTTTATTGCTTTCTAGAAGTTGATCCTGTGCTTCGGGTCTTAGTTATTTTTCCTCGATGCAGGTGGGTCCGGTCGCCCACTACATTACGAATTACCATCGTCAACAACATCCAGAAAGTTTCTGTCCAAAGTTATTCGTTTTTTTGATACCCTGGGGCTAGTTATTCAAATAGCAGTCCAGGATTCTGTAGTTTCCTCAATAACTTGGGGAGCATTAATGACATAACGTGGCACGTACCAATGTCGAATGAAAGACGGGTGTTCGTTAGCGCCCATGAATTGACAGCCCACATCTTCCGCTGGTCTGGTTGGCAAACCACAAACTTTCCATCGAACATAGTAGACGCACCCATCCCCCCAGGCCATTGAGTCCGGGCTGCGCAGCAAAGAGGTACGAAGAATTCCGTCGAATAGAGAATGACTGTCATTAATTTCATCCGAAACCCCGTTGAATTGCAATGCCTGCGAAAAGGACTAAGTTACGTGGCGAATCTCGTGTGAAATGGGACTTTGCCGAATGTGCGGTTACCTTTCGATTAATAGTTATTGGTTTTGTTGCTTCTCCTCCCTCCCGAGCCCCCCCCCCCCCCACAACCACCCTTCCCCCCCCCCCCCCCTCCTTTTGGGGCCCCCCCCCCCCCCCCCCCCCCCCCCCCCCAACAACAACTCTTCGCGCCTTCCCGCATTGCTTAAGGGGCTTCCATCACCCTTAACCACCGTTCTCTTGTGTTCTCACATGTTTTTCCACCTCCGCCTACTCGCACACTATTTCTGTGCCGTTAATACTAAATGAACCCGCGATCAAGTCCATTTAGTCTTGTTACTATTTTATACCCCGGGCTGCTTGTTATTGCAGCAGACAAATGATTAATTTCGTGTTTTCAACCTGGCTCCCGCGGCTCATTTCAACTTTGCTCATTACCAATTTCAACTCGATGGATTTAAATTCAATATGACCCTACAAATCGATACCATTTTGATAGTTAATGATAAATGGTGCTGTTGCCATTAAAAAAAAAATTACGAAATAAGTATCCTACCGTTTTTGAGACTCGGGCAACAAAGAAAAGCGAGAGAATGAGAGAAACCGAGAAACAGCTTTATCCCCTTGAGCCTGTCCTCGTGACAACAATACTACTTGGCTTATGTGTAATATTTTGTTTCGTCCACGAGGGTGGATTGCTGACTCTGTTCCCTAGCTTTCGTTGTCATGGCCTCGTCGTTTCGAGAACGATACTTAAGCCCTGCCACAATGGCCGCCCGATGCTTTATTGTGCTTTTATCATTCCACTGCTGCCAAAGTAAAACACTTTTGAATCTTCTTCTCTCTTTTTATCCTTCTCTCTCTCTCTCTCTCTCTCTTTCTCTTTTTCGTTGACTTGGCTTTTGAAAAATATCTCGTACACAAATGCTCTTGCCTAAAGCTTCCACGTTTAACGACACAACTCTGTTGGCAAAGCACATTCCTCCGATTTTCTCCTATGCCAATCAATTCTCTCGAGCTTCAGCCCCAACTACTTGTGAATTGCTCTCCCCAGACCTCCTAATCACTTGGCTCATTTATTCATCAAAACGAAAATCTTCCCCTTTAATCAATTATTATTCTCATACAACGTATGGTAAAAGTTTTTTTTTTTACCCTCGATCTGCAGGCAATGTGCACAAAAATTTTGTGATTACTCATTATTTATTAATTGATTAATTATTATTATATAAAATTATACTTTATATTGTATTTATTATTTAATTTATTAGGTAAGTCTTGCCTCGAAATATGTCCAGCTCATAATTTCATTTTACTAACGATTTTAATTCTTAAAATCATTTAACTCACGATTGCGACTCGATTTTTTCTTTATTTTTAAATCAACGTAAACAAATTAAAATCGTATGAAATTTCATTTATATTTTCTTTACAATTCTTGTCATTTACACAAAATGGTTGAGAACTTACATACATATTTAAAAAAACACGTGGTTCCAAGGAAAAAGATTGGAAAAAAGTGTGGCAGGCTTTAAAAAAGAAAAACATTGCACATCGTGTGTTTCGCTCGTCGTTTATCTCAACGTTTTGCGGTTACTTGGCGAGATAGTCCGCAGGGCAAGTCGAAATACTTGCTCCGAAAGTCTGCGACCATTTTGCAGTGAGAGAGCGAGAGAGAGAGGAGGAGAGAAAAGTGGAGTAAGAGAGAAGGTTGTAACTTAAAGGATTTACGGTTCGAAAAAGTCGCTAACCAAAATGCGAGCGTTTTTCTTGTGGAACTAAGTGCACTTTTCTTTTTCTTTTTTATGTATAAAAAAAGAAAAAAAGTCCACACACGAATGGAATTTGGGAACCAACAGCGACAATTTGATAAAATGTTATACATGCAACGGTTAGAAAATGTTCACCTTTTTTTTTACGTTTCCTTTTCGTTCCTTTTGTCCTCGCTTTTCCAACGTTCGGGAATCCACGTTTAACCGCAGCCTCCCCCGCCATTCGAGCGAATTTCATTTAATGGAAACGGTGGTCCCCATCGGGTATTTCGAAATACAAAAAAAAAGAAAAAAAAAACGTTAAACACTCGTTTCTGCGAGAAATAAAAACTTTACTTGCCTCCACGAATCGAGAAAGGAACGTTCGAAGTAGAACAAGATCGTATTTGGTCAGACACATATTTATTCCTGGAACATTATCTCTTTCAATGATTTTTATATTGGCAAATAATTGTTACTCGATTAAATTACATTTTTCTATATTTTTATCATTATATAATTATATAATAAATAATTGTAAACTTTTATAACCTCAATTTACATTTTTTTTCGTAATTAATCGCCATCAAAATCTCATTTTTATTGTGTTTAAATCTGTTTTGAGCGATTAAATATTTCTATATTTTCAGTTTTATGTTTTCTTTGCACTAACAGTCGATTTTAAACGTGAATTTATTCCGTTAATTATGAATTACTTGTCCATTTGATGGTTATTCTTGTAATGTAGTTACTTGCTCGATAAATTTGGTTTTGGGGAGATTTTGATGTCGACGAGAACGTGCCATTCGATATAAAGGGGCCCATGTGTGATCAGGAGAACGAGAAAGTCGATATGTGTATATATTTGATATGGGAAAGTCACGTGTGTTCACGAGAGAGGGAAAGAGGCAAATTCTGACTGAGGACGATGATTGCGTGAAAGTAGATTTGCCTCGTCGACTTCGATGTTCCAAGTGCACGATGCTAGTCCACGATTCAAAGTGCATATATACGTACAAGTTGTAGGAAAGCTACATTAGGATGCAATTTCGTTTACTCTCTCTCTTTCTCTCTCTCTCTCTCTCTCTCTCTCTCTCTCTCTCTCTCTCTCTCTTTCCCTTGACTAAAGTTCAATATATTCAGCAACGATAATTAAGGTCAAAGTGCTCAGAACTGAATTCGGGGATGACGGATCACTCGAAATGAACGTGTACCTTGAGCACATTAGAATAAAAAAATAAAAAGATAAATATCGGTTTTTCTATTCATTCTTATTAATTTTAATTGCTATTCGAATTGAAAAAAATGAAAAAAAAAAGTTTTTCCATCGATACTTTGTGTGTTTCCTAATAAAAAAAATTATCTTCGAAATGTTTATATTCCAACATACTTGAAAAAAAAAACAACTGTTTCTCAATATTCTTGAAAAATTCTAATCCATTTGGTGTGTGCTTAAGGGCTCAGGCGTTGAATAAAAACAACAACAACAACAACAAAATACATTGTAGGCTCTTGCTGTGACTGTAATGTAGGTCAACATTTTCACAGCTGCTGTAAGCCTGGATTTACCAGAGAGTTCTTTGCTCGGTGAACTCAAATGGTAAATAGGTTTTTTTTTTTTCTACATCCTTGTTTTTGGACTCTCGGAGCCTTTGTCAAAAAATTGCACCGTTCTCGTAATCGTACGAACCCTTTTTAGGCCTGTCCGCTTAAATTTCGTAAAAAAATTACACGAAAACTGAAAAAATGTATCGTTTTCATTGACGAAAAAATGAATAATTAATTAACGATGTAGACGAATTATTTCATTTTCTGGTGGCACAATTTTTTATTTTGTTGTTTGCTATCAACTTACGATTTTTTATTCGCGTTCTGTCGAAATAATTATTAATTTTATTATTATTACTATTGTTATTATTGCTAATACGAGAAATTCTTGATTTTTTTTTTTTTCCTTTTCACGACGTTTCTACCGTATCTCGCTAAGCCATAGAGTGAAAAACGAGATTCGTACCCGAAGAGGGACGGGGGGTCGCGGGTAAAAGGGGAAAGAAGAAATAGCGGGTTTAGGAAATGATGCTGGTGGGTCCAGGTGGTGGAGAGGTCCCAACAGCGAGTTTTCTCGAGGAGATTAAAAAGTTGTCGTCACCTCGAGCTCGCTGACGCTCCCGCTTTCCTTTCACCCTCCTCGGCTCCGAGTTTTTTTTTTTATATATAGATATGTATACATGCTTCGTGTATGCTGAAAAGTTTGTCGTTGCGACGACGACAATCCGCCTTCGCGTCCGAGCCCACATTTCTCTCGCTCTTATTCCCTCTCTTTCTCTCTCTCTCTCTCTCTCTCTCTCTTTCTCTCTCTCTCTTTCTCTATTGCTTATTCTCCAGCTCGTTGAATTTTGTTGTAAGAAAAAAATCTCTATGATAAAAAAAGAGAAAAAAAAAAGAACAACTCGGAAAGTAGACTCTTTACGATTCTATTGAACATTCGAACGAGGATAAATGGAAAAAACGATTTAAAAAAATGTAGCAATAGTTTTTAATTTATCGAGAAATATTCTTCAACTTCCATCACAGGTTTTCAATACATTTTTTTATATTCTTTAATTAAACAACTATCCTTTTATGATTAAAAAAGAAAAAAAATTATAATGAATTAAAGTTGATTATTAAAAATGAAATATTAATTGGAGGAATAGAAAAAAATGTTTTCGATGTT
>JACEOJ010000076.1:1459613-1474109 GCA_013761285.1 Campoletis sonorensis
CTGGAAGTGTCGCACGTAGCGTTAAAGTTTTCATCGTAAATTTCTTCCTCATTCTCTTTCTCTTTCTTTTGAGGGTTTTAAAGAGAGAGAAAGAGCGAGAGAGAGAGACGACTAGGAAAATAATTCAGCGTTTCACGATGTGCAGTTGGTTGGATGGAAAGTCTTACTGTGTGTATAAATATGTACGTTTATTTTGTATACACAGATATGGGACCTTCAGGGTCAAAGATTTAGTTTTTTCTTTTTAATCCTTGTAACAGAAACAACAAAAGTTAAGCAGCATCGGACAGGGTCAGTACTTGGTTGGGTGACCGTTTAGCCATTGGCTCGGGTATCAATCGTTGAATGGATGCAGTTTTTTCGAATTTCTGATCGTGGACCAAATGGGATACTGTAGTGCGTTGGGAAAGAGTTGTTTTTGGCCTGGGGGGTCTCACAGACCCAGTGTGGACCACAGGAAACAGAAAAAGTAAAATAAGGGGGACAATTGGTTAAAAAAAATGGCATGGGCTTTAAAAAACTGCGAAGATTCTACGCAGGAGCATGCGGAAATGTAACGAACATGAAACTTCGACAAATTGTATGGAACTTTTCAATTATTTGGAAATTTTATTTCTATTTGAAAAAATGATGAAAAAAAAATCTGAAAATGACACTTTTGTTCAAAGAGTTAATTCCACTTTGAAAGTTCCATGTATTATGTATTATGTATGTTTAAAAGGATTTCACAGTACGAGGAAGCATCGTGTACTTATATTCGTACGAGGCAGTAAAATAGTTTTCATGGGTTGTTGGGGCTCGTTCTTATGATTGTTAAGGGCGTTTTCTCGACACGTTTCACCAACACTCGATAAAACATTTATTTTTTTAGGATTCAAGATTCTTCGCAAGTCCAAATTTGAATTTTCATTATTAATGGAATTAATTTGTTGTTTTTTATAAAAACAACTCGTGTGATTCCATTGAATTTGAAAAATTCGAAGTTTCAATTGTTTTAGGATGTTTTCCAAAAGGTTTTTTTTTTTTTTTTTTCAATTTATCTCAAAATTCCAGTTTTCTGAAAGTCGAAAAAAAGTCCAAAAAGGTCGATACACTTGAGTCTTCGTAAAAATACAAATTTATTTCTCAAATTATTGGATCTTTCAATCTATTTTTATTTATTTTTTGGTCGATCATGGAAAAATGAGGAAAAAAAAGAAATTGTATTAGTTTATCGATTCGGGAAAGTCGAAGGTTGAATAGTCGTTCCAATTTTTATCACATTATGTAAACTCTCGTCGTGTTCGGTACTCGTGGATGTATGTATTTGGGTTATCGTTTTCAAAAAACATGAATTCCAGATGAAAAAGGAGCATAAGGACGAGAAAAACGATTTCTCGCCTCGATTGCTACTGGCTCCAAAAGTAAATTTCACGATTTTGGAAAGGAAAGTTACGTGGGGTGTCGAATGTGGTTCATGTTTCATTCATACAAGCAAGTTTCACTTTTTTTTTTCATTTTTTAATCATTTTTTTTATTCGTAGTTCATAAAAAAGTAAACAGTAGAAAAAAATGTGCTGAGAAATTTGACGTTGGATTTTTGTGACTAAATTTCTGGCCCTCGAATCTAAAAATTACGAAATTTTGTTTATAAATGTTTTTTTAACTCGATTCAATGGATTTTTCCATAAAATTACATTTTGGGAATGAAAAAAAAAATAAAAAAATCGTTTCAACCACAATAATCAAAGTTATTCACGTATCGTCCAATATTTCCACCTCCTCCATGCCTCCCACTTCTATTCGTTTCATTGGTCGGACTTTTCGTGATAGAATTCTCGATTACCCCATCAGGCTCTATAGAAAATTTACGGCGCATGGGTCTTTTGTTCTTTTTTGGTCTCACCTCGGCGGCCATTGTGAAAATTGTACTCGGCCGCGTATCCGTAGCCGGAAAATAATTTTGCGAATGAATACATCTCGTGAATTCGCGTCTCGAATGAAAATACAAGCCAGACTCGATGGTCAATCTGCCCAAGGGCTGCTAATTCAATGGGACGCCAAATAAAAAGAGTCAAATAAATATGGCGGCTCGTTCGAGCAAAAACGAACCTTCTTCTTTCTCAACCATCATTTCTAACTCTTCGTAAAAGTCAAACGTCAAAATGCAATTAGGAAAATGCTTCTCAACTTTCCAACCGAGAAAAGTCACTTGAATTCTTTTTATCCATTTTTCAATTACATTTTATTTCTCTACACATTTTTATTCCGGATAAATGTCAAGAAATGTTACTCCGATTCCATTTATTTTTGCTTGAGAAATCATTTTTCCTCAGTTTCGTTAAAACTTCAAATTATCCTGTGACGAATGAATTTTATTTTATTTTTTTTCGATTTTTTTTTTTTTTCAAGTATAAACATCCAAAAATAAGTGAACAAAATTTCGAAAGTTGACCGCGTGACAATCAATTTAGTAAAAACATTTAGCGCAGCCGGTGATCACTCCAGGTCCACTTCAAACGTGTTTTTTTTTTTTTCGAAACCACTTTTTTTCGGAGCTGTCCCAGAGAAATCTCGAAGATTAATGAACCGAGGCAACAACTTTTTTTCTTGTAAGTTTCGTGATTGCAGTGGCTAATTCTGTGTCTGACCGAATTTTCGAAATTTTAATAATCACGGTTTTTTGAAAGAGATTTTATTTTAAAACCGATCCAAAAAGTGACACGAAGGCTCATAACTTTGTAAATATTCAAAATATTCCAACAAAAATTTGTTTTTTGCTCGATCGTTAAATAATTATTTGAACCTGTTAAAAAAGTTACATTTTGAAGTTTCTTTTTGAAATTTCTTGTGAAATTGTTGTTTCATCCAAATATTTAGTAACTTTCCTTACAATTTTGACAAAAAAGAGAACTTTTTGAATAATTTGACATATTTTTTGTTCTTTAATGTTCATTAATGTTCAGGCGAATGAGAGGAAAGAAAAAATAACTTTGAGAGCACTTGGGCGAGTGGAAATTGAGGTGATAGAAAAAAAGGAAGAAATATTGAAAATGAAACAATAAAAAAACGTGTATAGGGTGCGTGCTTCTCATTATTAAGGTCGTTTGATGGAAAATAGGGGAGGGAGGGAGGGAGGATAAAAATAAAAATAAAAAGAGGAAGACAAAGTGACAGTTTCGTGGAAGTAGATTCGGGTAGAAAAAGGAAAGAAGGTGCGGGGGAGGAGCCGAGTCTCGTCGTTCTTCTCTTCGTCCAGGACCAAGTTTCGCACAATGGAAGTGCAATTAAAATTGGAAAATATATAACAATACTTTGTAGTGAATTGCTCGCTCGTCGCGAGGTAAAATCATGGGGATAAAGAAGAAGAAGAAGAAGAAGAAGATGTATTCTCACTCTGGCATCTTTTCATAGCAAGACGAGAAATTGTTGAGAAGTAGAAGGGGAATTAACCCAGTTGAAGAAAATAATGCCACCGAGAAATTCATTCTTGTTTCCTCTTTATGCAAAAATATATAAATATAAAGATTGTTGTTTCAACGAAAAAGAGGAAGCAATAGTTTAAAAACATGAATAAAAAAAGCATGAAGAAAAAATTGAAAATTTCGATAAAATTATCGATTTGTATTAATTTAATTATAAAATTGATCTCAACATTAATTCGACCATGAATAATTACTAAAAATCATAAAAAAAATATGAAAGCCTTGAATTTGGAGTCTCCAAAAAATCAAAGGTGTATTAATGACTTTTAATTTCGTTTTTTTATTATTTTTTATTTTTTTATAAATCCTCTCGGCTCTGCGACATATTCGCAGTTATTTCCTGCTATTAATATCCGTGCGAATATCTCGTTTCGTGATCTCGGGGTGAGAGTGGAACATAACCTCGAAAATTTTCGGCCAGAATGAAGAAGAAGCCCGCGGGGGGGGTGGAGGAGGTGGCAGGAGCACATTGGCCATATAATCCCTCTCGTGCACAAGCATCGCCAGAGGTTCGAATTGTTTGCATTGTACGGATTTTCTGTGATATTAGGCATTATATTAAATTCTGAAGAGGCGAAAGGTAGCAAGAGGGGTGAGGGGTGAGAAGGATGGACCAAAAGAGGGAGGGAGGGAGGGGAGGGGGGAGTTGAAGAGGGAAGGCGAGATAGTTGTATGAGGATGAGAATTCGCTTGGATGCTGCAGAAGACCGAAGAAGGAAGAGATACTTCCTTCCGCTTGGAGCAATATGACTCGGGCACAGAATTTCATCCCCCTCTTGTTTCTCCATCATTTATATGCGAATGTGGGCCAAAATGGACCACTGTTGTTAAAAAATTAGAAACTATGCTCAGAAATATGTTTTTTTTTGTTTCCCCACTGGACACTGAAATAATTATTACTTTAAATTTTTTAAGGGATGAAAAAAACGAGTCCCGGAAGTTGAGAGCTTTGACCGAAAAAAAAGATCTGTTCGAATCAAATTCCCAGGTACTAGCAATTATTTATAGGGCCGTCAACAAAGAGATGACGAGAAACATTTTTGAATGTCTTTTTAGACGTCGAAAAGTTGACTTTTTGGAATATTAAGAGATGAAACATAATAGTTGATTAATTGACAATTGATGAATAATGAGATAAATAACGAAATCGACGAAATATTGAAGGAAATTTCTTTTATTTGAATAGAGCTTTTTTAGGCTGTGAGACAGGGAAGAAAAAAAGTTATTCGATTCAACGAAATCCCTGTTGAATCAATTAATTTTTTTTTCCACGGCTGTTCCATTTTGCCCCACTTTCCCAGTTAACCCGTGAATTTTCTATATGTATATAAATGTGTATACAACAACGACGTTGTTTATTTTCCGACAAATTCGCTCTGCTATCCCCATCGAGAAATCCCTATCTCACTCTCCCTGACGTTCTTCTCCACTCGAGTGAGAATAAGGGATGATAAGAGAGAGAGAGAGAGAAAGAGAGAGAGAGGGGCAGAGAAGGGTCTATTTTTTCGTTTATGCCAACTTCAGACTTCTCGCCACACAAACTTGTATTTTTCCACTTTGTTTTTTCTTTTTTTTTCTTTTTTTTCGTCTCTCATCCCATTTTGCCACTTCTTCTTCTTTTCTATCTCCTTGTCTGCCTGTTTCTTTCGAAGAAAAAATTATTACTTTGCCCATTGAAGCGAGAGGTAAAACGCCCCAAGACCTCGCGATAATATACCGTGTGCAGGGGGCACACTCTCTTTTTTGGATCTTCGCCGAGAGGTGCGGGAGGAGGGGGCAAAATCGTAGTGTCGAAAGCCAACGGAATATCTCGAAAGTCTATATTTACGTGTAAGTGTGTGTGGGTGTGCATACAAAACGGTGAACGAGGGAACGAAGGCTGGAGAAGGGAAAGGGAGTTGGCGACGAGGCACAGTGTGAATCCGCGAGAGAAATAGATAATCATCGACGCGTGAATATTTATCGGTGAAACTTTAAACAACGTTTCAACGCCAGACTTCCTTCTCGATAGCTGCCCCATATTTTTATATACAGATATTTCTTTTATCTTTTATCTTTTTTTTTTGAGCTGTCATTTTCGATGTTTTTAAAAGTTGAAGAGATTCAAGAATATTTTTCAACTCTCTGCTCGCAAAATTTGGAAATATTTTTCGGTCATTAACTCATTCTTTCATTTCGATCATAATTTTTATTCATTAATGATTAATTTAATTATTTATTATTTGATCATTCAATTTATTAGTCATTTGTAAGGATTTTTTTTCAATAATTTATGATAATCTAATAATAAATAAATAATTAAATAATAATTACATCATAAATTCAATATAAATTTTAAAAAATCGTCAAATATCGGAACAATTTTGCAAAAAAAAAAATATTTGCATTTAAACATCATCATTATTCTTATTTCGAGTCCATCTGGTGCTGTCAGAAGTATTTCTGTGTGAATTTACAGTATCGCGGGACACTCGTTGGAAAAAAAGTTTCCATAGCGTCCTCCGGTGAGGCGCTGCGATCGCTCTTCTCTCACGTTCGAAGAAAACGTTTCTCGAATCTTCCACTTCCCCCTGCCCCGTTCTTTCTTCTTTTCTTTCTATCCCAACGGGAGAGATCTTCGTCGTGTAATGTTGCTGGGACGCCACACGTTTTGAAAAATACATAAAAGGACGAATATATTTTCTCCTGACGTGTATATAATACGTTTGTGTGTTACGTATAAAGACGTACAACTTGAAACGTCATTGGGGAGTTTAGGAGTGAAAACTGGGTGAACGAAAAAGAAAGCAATAGCGTGGGCGGTCGGAGAGAGGAAGAAAAAAAAATCTCTTCCATTCTGGATTACAAATGGCGTAAAAAAAAAGTAAAAAATATAAAAAAAATCATTTGACACGGGGCCCTCGTAGGTTGACACAGATCTCGGGATAAAAAATCGCTACCCGGTGAAATACGTTTTTGAGAATTTACTATTTCGTATTTATTACGCCAACAGTCTCAGGAATAAGCAAAAACTGAACTGAAGTTGCAAAGTTTTTGTAATTTTCCTATTTTTTCTTCAACGAGGCTCAAAGATTTTTTTTTTCAAGCTTTGGAAGGTCGGAGACTTTTCCGGAACGAATTTAATCTGAATTTTTTTAATTTTTTTATTCACATGTGGATCGAATACAGTTTGAGTTCGCGTACGCGCCCTCTGGCTTCTTCATCCCTTAACTTTCTTCTCGTTTCCATTTCTCTTTCTCTTTCTCCATTGGCTTTGAGTACATCGCAGTCGACTCTCGACCTAGCGAACTCGAAATCTCTCTCTCTGTCTTCATTTCTCGATTCCATCATCTCTCTCTCTCTCTCTCTCTCTCACTCTCTCTCTCTCTCTCTCTCTCTCTGAAAGCGGTGTGAATTCAGAGTGCCGCCCGGCGACCGTAAATCAAACACCGCGCGCGGGCCATTAGGACGCCCATAACTCGCCGATATCTCGAGGACCGCCAGCTTATTATATCCTGCATATATAATTCTCTGCGAAGTGAGCGCATCCGGCCTCTCCATCTATATATTATGTATATATCTATATATCGATGTCTCTGTTTTTCCGGGAGTGAGAGAGAGAGAGAGAGAGAGAGAGAAGAGCAGTCTCTCTGAACCTCTGAGCTCGATCGGTACGGCAGAGCAATTCCCAATGCGTTTCCCGCGCGCATCACTGGATCCCACTTTAGGAGATTTGCTCTCGTGTACTCCTTATTGCTCACTCACATACACGCGTGCAAACATACTGCGAATATATACGTTACATTATCACGATTCCAAAGAAATCGATATTTTATTCCTCTCGTGTTAGTACTTAAAATGATGGATCACTGCAGTCCACTTCGGGATTTCGAAACACGAATTCGTCCACATCGTGCCACCGATTCCAATAAAAATTCAACTGTGTATCCAACGTCATGGCACGAATCATCTGACAGGACCATCTGTCAAAATTCAAACATTTTTTTTTTCCATTTTTTGTTACCATCGGAGTAATTATACAATTAATGCTCAATAATTATAGTTAATGAAAAAAAAAAAAATCCTACAAGTCCTTTTACACAAACATAAAAATCCTACAAATTCCTTGTATAAAAATGTCAAATTTTATCGTTCGAAAAAAATGGACATCATTATTTAATACACGAAATAATGATAATTACGCCTATACAGCAGTTATTTCCACATTTGTACATAAATGTGAGTGAGTGTCCTCGTATGTGTACAAATGTACATAAATTTATTTACATATGTATGAAGGGCATGCATTAATGTATATATAACTCATACGAGTCTGAATTTCTCTTCCACTCTCTGACTCTATCTACCCAATGATGCACGTGCTCTCGTGAGTTTCCAATCAGCAATCGCATGGAATCGTATAATCTCACTCTGCCTCAACTTCTCCCTCCCCCCTCCCCTCACCCTTCACCCCTCCGCCGCCCCACTCAAGCTTCATATCTCTCTTCGCTACATTATCCGTGTGTGCATGTCACAAACACATTGCCAAAAGGAATATTATGAAAGTAAATGGGAATACCTATTACTAGATCGATTATTTACAAAGCTCATCCACGTACTCTCCCTCAAATTGCAATAAACACTAAATAAAACAAAAAAAATAATAGTAATTACAAAAAAAGTGAAAAATAATATCAATTATAAATCAAACAAAATTAGTAATAACAATAAACACTAAATAAAACTGCAACAAACATGTTTATAGTCATAAAAATAATAACAATAATAATAATTATTATCATAATTGTGTAGAATATACTTTTGGTTATTTTTGTTTTTTCATTTTATCATCGATTTTGCGTTTATTTCTACAAGTTTTTAGGAGCTGATCTAATTAAATGGTATCGAAGATTGCTTCGATGGAACGTAATGATTTTTTGTTTTTTATTGACCATTTTATTTACTTATTTTTGCAATAGTTTCTATTTTTTGGTTTTTGGTAAATTTTTTCGTAAATGACAATTATATGCAACTTTTTATTGGCTTTTAATGGTGGATTATTATTTTTATTGTTTATTTTGAGATTCGGCTGGAACAATGTTAAGAATTGACAGCAACGTTGTACATTTTTTTTTTTACTGTTGTAAATTTGTTTTCTTTCCAAGCAAAAGTAACTTGAGAGGCTGACTTGTCATTGAAAGATTCAAGCCTGCTGTTTCAGCGCCTAAGAAACTTTTACGAAGCCACGCTTTCGCAACATTCTCTTGAAAAATAGTTTTTTTTTCTCTTCTCTCTCTCTCTCTCTCTCTCTCTCTCTCCCTGTACCTTCCACACCATATGGGCTTCGAGTGTGAAATTCCCAAAGCGTTCCCCCCTCATTATGCAACTCTCTCGGTCTGTTACTCCCTCATCAAAAATAGAGCTTCGTCAAACACCAACTTTACGTACACATCGTGCGCGTTGCTCGATTGTAAATGGGACAATTACAAAAACAAGAAATAATATTTAAAAAATCATTCTATTTGCTCGAAAATTTGTCGACGCTCCATTTCCATTTCTCACTTTTTATTTTACCACTTCTTACATTTTTTCTTTTTCAAAAAGCAAAGTACCATTTGTTTGATACAAAATTCATAATTAACAATAAACCCTAAAAAAAAAACAGATTTATCGAATATATATTTTGTCCCAAATTGATAATTTCGAACATTTTTCCAAAGTACTACTCGATCAATTATCAAAATCGAACTCTAAACAAAAAAAATAAAAATAAAAAACCAAAATCTCCAAACTTTTGTTTATTTCACTTTTAAAATAACACCTTTAATCAGACTCCTTTGATCGTCATTTTTCTTCCACATTTTGGACACACTGTACAAAATACATTAACACAAAAGTATACATGTAGATATTTATGTTAATTTGAGAACTATGGCCCTGTCTGATCTTTACCGGCTGCAACTACTGCTCTACTAATCTTCGAGTTTATATGGCTGTTCTCTGCTTTGCGGTTTTCTTCTTAGAATTCGAGATGGACCACGAACACGTGTGCCACACCATCGATGTGACACACAGACTCAAAATATTATTACAAATGTGTGTGTGTGTGTGTCTTTCTCTCTCTCTCTCTCTCTCTCTCTCTCTCTCTCTCTCCCTGGGTTTGTGTATGTGTTCTAGTCGCGTTAGTAGAAACAAACGAAGACAGTTTTGGTTAGAGCTCTCAGGAAAATCTCATAGTTTCAAAGGCACCAAGAGAGTGACAAGTTCGAGTTGAGTTTCCGGTGTCAAACAAAATTTGAGCACGTTACAAGTTTTTTTTTTTTTATAGTCGTTTTACAAACTTTGACCTCAATAATATATTCTTGGCTGAAAAAAGAGCCTGTAAATAATTAATAAACTCTGTTATTAATGAATAATTATGACTGGAATAAAATGAAAAATGGAAAAGAGGAAAAATTTGACGTTTAGTACGAATACCAACTGTTTGTTTATTTATTCGAATATTAAATGGACACGAGAATTTGAATAATCCGAAAATGTGCTTTCGCATGTACGAAGATATAATAAAAGATTGCGATGCTCGAGAGTGCGCGATGAGAGCCATGAAAATAATACGCGTGGGCTACATTTTCTGGCAACAACGTTCAACGTTGCTTTAAGCAGCTCGCACTTGCTTCTGAAAACAGACGCCGCCGCCGCCGCCGCTGCCGCCGCCGCATTACCGATATCCCGGAAGTGCAATCTCACTCACATTTTTCTCTTAACCCCTTCTCCTTAAAACCTCTTGTATGAATTTTGAAGGTTGTCTATATTGGCCAGCAATCGTCGCCAAAAAGTCCGAGCTTTGTCGCCACTTCTCATTTTTATTCATTTCGTAAATTGACATTCCACTTTATTCGAATATAAATAATACAAAATCATAAATCCGTATTAAAGTTGCAAAATTTATTTACGAACTTTCGAATAATTGATTACTTCGACTTTGTTTCATTTTATTTTTAGTTTTCCTTGCTATTTTGTTCTTCAACTTTGCTTCGGGGTCAAAATGACCCAGTGCGTCAACCAAGGTTTAAAAAACAAGCGAAACGAATTTTTCTGTCGAACATTGTCAACACGAATTGGCAGAAAAATAAAACAATACACTGAAAGTTTTCTCGAAAAAGCTAAATTGATTAATTAATATCTTTTGTGTTAAAAATACAAGCGTAAGAGAATCCCGAAAATTAAATGATGGGCTTCGCATGGAGAATTCTCCGAATATATATCTTTATATGTGTGTGTGTGTGTGAGTGAATGTAAAATATGTCTATATATAGAAAGAGAAGGACGTGAACAATGTTTGCCGATGGAGAAATTAAACCGTGGCTTGTGTCAATATCGCGTCGGCTTTCGCTTTACTATTTCCACTACGCGGCCATTCCACTCTCTGTGTCTCACTCTTTTCCTTTCTTCCTCCCTCTCCCTCATTCACTCACTTTTATCCTCTTGCCCGCTCCTCGCCCTCGTGTACTTTGTCATTTCGCTTACACTCGTATCAACTTTTCTCTTCTCACCCCTCCCCCTCCCCCCCACCCCACCCCCTCCTCTCTTCTTCGTACTCCATTTTGTCACCGTATGCGTGTCAGGGCAAAAGTGTGCATGCACGTGTGTGCACTCATACCCTTTACCTTTGTATTTTACGAAACGCGAGAGCCCGCGGATTTCCCGCTATTCCATCTCGCCTTCGTAATTCCGGTGAAATGCCTCGTTGCTCTACCAACCCTCCATCCTTTTCCCATCCTCAACAACGCCCGAGTGTACACGCGTTTCAACTGAACTCCCCTCCCTCCAACCCCTCACTCGTCATTCTGTGTTATCTGCGACGAATTCTCGTTCGCTCTTCTTCCTCCTCTTTCTCTTTTGCATTTGTGTATAATACGAACATATTTACGTACAGAGTGTCCTCGAAATATAGAGCGTTGAATAGATCGTGAAAAACCGAAGAGAAAAGTCCTTAGCGATTTTCCTGTAGGACGCACCGTTCGTCAGATATTCGCTGAAAAGTCTCCGCCAATCGTGTGCGCTGTGGCCCACGCCGTAGAGTGGGGGAAGCCCACCGGATTGGACGTTGTTTCGGAAACTCGTATCTCGGCAACGGTGCATCGGAGAGAAAAATACCAAAGGACTTTTTTCTTCAGAATTTCATCGTCTATCCATTCCCCACCCCTAAAATCTGATTTTCGAGACACCCCGTTGATTTTCATGGGAATGCATATAAATATACGTTTCGAAGGGCTTACTCTATGCTGGGAATAGGAAAGTTCGCTCTGAAGTTGACGTCAGTCGTCGGGAAATTGAGGAAATGGAATATTATTCGTCGCGCGCTCTACCATCGTCACCCCCCCCCCCCCCCCCCCCCCCCCCCCCCCCTCGTTCGGATATCGAGAGAAAGGGGAAGTGCAGTTTTGACGAACGAGACGAAATGCACGAGAAAGAGACGCGGACGTAGCTTTAATTCACTTATAATCGAGGTCTGATTGTTATGTCAGGCAATTAATTATAATTTGCGAACGAAGGCTACGTTTCCACCGACCCTCTCCTTTTATAGAGAAATAAATATTTGTTTCAATTGCTCAGAATGGTCAGAATAAATGAAGTTTTAATTAGTTTAAAATTGTATTGTTTGCGATGTACTTTATGAATTTGTCTATTAAATAATATTAATTTATGAGTATTCGCTGAGTGGAAATTATACTTTGAATAAAAAAGTTTCAAAATTTTCGATATTTTTATGCAATTTATTACATATTTTTTATAATAATTTGTTGTTTTTTTCATTTTCTTCCATTTCCATCCTTCGCTTATATATTCTTGGCACTCGAGACGATATTTCGCAGTTTCTCAAAGTACCCTACTTGCCCTTTCTCGTTTAGTGACGAAAATCAGCAGCCGAGACATCTCTCACATTTTTTATCCCTCTTTGTCCCTCTTTCTCTCTTTTTATTTTATTTTTCCTTCTCGTTACAAGTGTGGGCACGTTTTCGTTCTCTTTCGCTCGTCAGAGTAAAACGGAGCTGCGCCCGCGCCTTTTAAAAGCACACTCGTCATGGCAGGGATGAAAAAAAACGGGGGGCTCCAAGGGGATGAAAAGACGCAGGCGCTTTTCACAGACATTTCTCTTCTCTCAGAGTCACGAGCAACAACAACAACAAAAACTAAAAATCACTAAACATCTTGGGCATTTGAGACGAAAACCATCGCAAACTCATCCACCCCCTTCCCTCCCTTGCTCTCGTCTCAAAATCCAACCCCACCTTTGACATATTTTCATCGCCCTTCTTCGACTCTGGATTATTCATCAATGGAGGGAAAGCTTTAATTGATGTTACTCGAGAACTCGATCACTCGATTCACGCAAATTCTATAGAACTTTTTTCCCTGCTTCCTCCAGTGAAATATGCTCGGAGGGGAATAAAATGGAAGGAAAAAAAAATTGGGTCAAATCAATGAAAAATCCTAGAATTCATTCTTCAAGAAATCTACTTTGAATAAATGTTTTAATTACATTAGTTTTTCTTATTTTAAAACAGTTTCATCATGGATTTTTGTTCGTCTCGATTTTCCTGCACTTTGACAGCGAATTATTGTTGCTCAAAGCCCATGGATTATTCTATAAACTTTATAATTTCATCTCCTCTATAAATACATTTTCACATATCTTTGAATATATACATATATACACGTAAACATTTATGTAAATTGGATAAAGAGACTTCGAGGGTTAAGTGCACGCGTCATACCGGAAATGAGGTCAGGCTTTACTAACCCTGCTTCCGAAGGGTAAAGAAAAAATGGCGTGGGTCGCGGCTACGGAGAGAGAAAATAGGGAAAAAATATTATCAAGCGATTAATTTAACATAATTAAAAGTACGCCAGAGTTCATAACCACTTTCCTGTCCAGTGGCTCTAATCCGCTCCGACAAATTTAATTTTCGGTCAACGTACATATATTTATACTTTATATATCTATATACCAGCCTCAAGAGAGATCCGCGAATTTATATACACATATATAGTGTGGATTTTGGACGGAAACGACAACGGCGACGACGACCAAGTCTCCTGCTCCTCGTGGTATTAGCCAAGCGTGTCTGACCACATCGTCCACTACCTACTGCACTGCGTTTACACTCTTCTCGAGTTGTTTTTCACGTACATTCGTTCACCATAGCCTTTCAAATTTCCTGTCACTCGTTTCCACCTACTTTCTACACCAATTATACACTTTTCGCAAAATCCTTTTTTTTTTCTGTACAAGTTTCGATACAAGTGACGAAATGTTACCATCGTATTCAAATTTCTACGGTACGTTCTTTGATTCATCTCGAATTTGTCCTCCGAGTTTCAAAATGATTGTCTGCACCGTTTTCACTAAATTCTCAAATGAAAAGTCACTTCTTAAAGTTATAGTTAAAAGTTAGCTGTCAGTAAACTTCAATTATTTGCGTGAAACAATACGAAAAAATGTAAAAAAGGTTATAAAAAACTGTCAAATCACGGAAAATATCATTAAAATTGTTCCACGAGAAAATGAAATAATTCGTCTACATAGTTTATTAATTATTCATTTTTTTGTCACAAAAAAAGGGTTACGAAAAAAAAAACTGATTTTTGGTGTGAAAAAAAAGTGAAATTTTATAATGGAATTATAATTGTTTGATAGTCTTGCTCTTTGAATGTCTACACAACTCGATGAAATTTCATGCATGATAACACATTTTCGTTTCATGTATGTATGCCTTAAGGTAAGAGGAAAATACGATATCTCCTCTGTCTCTCAATCCTGCATCATTTTCTCGTATACCATGTTCTCGAGAGCTTACGCTACTCTGGTACACATATTTCTCATCGGTTCGTTCGCTTTTCCTCTATCTTCGGTGTGTTGTAGAGTCACGAAATATAGCGCGTACAGGTCGATAACGCTCCGAGAAATTTCCTCTCTTCCCTTTTTTCTTTTCTTTCCCTCCCTCTCTCTCTCTCTCTCTCTCTCTCTCTCTCTCTCTCTCTCTCTCTC
>JACEOJ010000076.1:1481402-1571402 GCA_013761285.1 Campoletis sonorensis
TTTTTTTTTTTTTTTTTTTTAATATTTCTCTTGACGTAACGTGTCACAGGATAGATCGAAGTTTTTATGAAGATTGGATTTCAAAAGCGCCGAGAGCATTACAAACGCTTTGAAAAAGGAGGGAGAAAAAAATTGCTGCTTGATTTTTATAAAACCATAACCACTTTTTTCTCCTTTACAATATCATTGAAACTTTTTGTTAAATAATTATATTTCCTTGCTTTTTTTTTTAAATATCAAGTAAACGAGAGAACCATTTTCGAAAGTAGGTAACAACTGAAAAATGAAAAGTGCAATTTTGTCTTTTTTTTTTTTATCGTGACAATTGCATCGTTTGTCAAAATTCTAGAAAATTTGACAATAGTTTTTAGAAACAAAAGAAAAGCTGGAATTGCTTCGTAATCCCGAAGAAAGACTTTTTTGAAATTCCGAAACAATTTGGATCGATTGAAGTTTTTCTTTCGTCCCTTAAAAACGATTTTCATATTTTTTTCGTAGTATTTTGATTATTTGACTTTTTGATTTTTTTATATTAACGCATTTTCGGTGAGGAAAGATCGTATTCGGTCTCGGAAACGATATTGCATATTCGAACTTTCATAGCAGCCTGAATATGCTGCGGAAATGCTGAAACCGTCAATGCCATGCTCTCGAAAAATGCTCGTGTCGAGTCACTCGGGACTGGAGATTTTTTCAATCTTCGACCATTCGGTCCGCCCGATTGACGCCGAGGTGTTGAATTCACCGCGTTCTGGAGCATTTCCTTCGAAGCCAAATAAGAAGGCTCCGACAAACGAGGTCGTAAATTTTTCTCAGACGGTTCCTGATGGATTACCTGAAATCTTTGTCAATATTTTTCGATTACTTTCATCGTTTTTTATTATTAAATACATTTTATTCAACCCTTTATTGAGACACTGGGTCATTTTGACTTTTTCGTTTGAAAAACAAGTCAATTTCACTTTTCCAAAGTTCTTAGTTTTCAATAATTTTTTGTAACCATTTGAATCGATTTTTTTTGAATTTTTATGATGCACAGATATCGAGAAATATTTGAAGATGGCTGCTGATTTTTTTCGAGAAAAACTGAGAAAAAAGTTGCTGACTACAGGATAAAATACGTTCCGGGTCAAATTGACCCAGTGTGTCAAGCAGTGGCTGAGTTTTAATTTTTCAATCAAGTGTTCAGTTTAGCATTTGATTTTTTTTGTTTTTTAATTCAACATAAATGTAGCGTGTTTTCTTTTAATTTCATTAATTAACACTTTCATATTGTTATTGAATAAATCTCTTTACCGATCATTGGTTTCCCCGGAATTGATGTCTGATGGAAAATTTAGTTTTCTCGGAGTTCTCCCAGCCGATTGAGACACCGTTTTAGTGCTCATTAACGAATTGTCGTTGGCTTCGATAGTATCGGCGTTGCTCGTTGACGTTATTGACGCCAGATCAGTTTCCGAAATAGCGCTCAAATGCGAGAGCGATCTCGAGGACGATCTAAGACGACGTTTTTCATCCCCTTTTGGCGAACCACAATTGCTCGAAGCTCGACTATTTTCGTTCGAGTTCTCGCCACCCCTTAATTTATTCATTCAAATGAATAATTAATTTAATTATTTCAGTTCGTCAAGATTTAAAAAAAAAAAAAAAATTTTTTTTAAATGTGAAATAAATGAATAAATAATTATTTCAATCGAATATTTATGCTCACCAAGAAATATCAAGAAACGCAAGATTTTTTTCACTGTTGCACGAACGCAGTGACTTGCGTCGATCGGTCTTTGATTTTTTGTCCTTCTCATGATGATCCTTCAGCTTATTCCACACCTTGTTGCAAAGCTCCACTAAAATCATAAAATTTAGACAAGAAAAAAAAATTGTCGATTTCAATCAAAGTTGTGGAGTAGAATTCTTTTAAATAAATTCACTTTTTCGAAAAAATTCACAAATTTGAGAATTTTACGTTATATTTGAACAATGATTGTTTATTTATTTATTTTCTTCATTATTGCGGTTTTTTAAAATGGGAAATTCCATTGAAACAAGACCTCGTAACACGATCTTTTTTCTCAGATCGATTGCGAACGAAATAAAAAAGTTTTTTTTCATATAAATTTTTATCAAGTTTGATAAATAATTTGAAGACTTAATTACACTTCAAATATTCAATATTTACTTTAATGTATTTTCATTTTTTAAGATTTTTTTTTAACTTTTTTTTTTTTGATCAAATATTTTCATCACCTGGAGCATCGAGCTGTTCTGCGATATTTTCCCAAATACAATTCTTCACATTAGCGTGGTTTGCAAATTCGTGTTTCGGGTCGTACAATTCAGGATTGACCTTCACGAGCTCGATCAGCTTCTCCTCGTCCACGACGACTTTTAACGTTGATCGTGGCATCACTTTTTTCCTAATTAATATCAATTACTTTATATGAATTTTTTGTAATTAATTTTTTTCCGTAATCAATATTTATTACTTTATATCGATTTTTGTATTTTTATTCTCGATTCTTTTTCTTGTCGTTTTAATTCGAAGAATTATTAATTCACGATTATTTGCTCGTCTTCGTTGACAGACGTTCCAAGCACATATGAGCGACGATCTTTACAAGAGCGAACACTTGAGGGTCGAAATAACACGATTTTTTTGTCTTCCAAAACTAAGGGCTTTTTTTTTTAATCCTCGTTTTGGAATCTTCTCAACGCTCGTTCGACAATTAAGTAGTAAAGGTCAGTTTTGGTTGAACGCGACAAAATTATGATTACTTTTGTATTATGATTTTTATTGTTTATGTAAATATTATTCGGGTAACCAAATTAATTGTTTAAATGATTTTCCCAACAGTTTAAAATAAGGTAAATGATTTAGAAAAACAAAAAACGAATTTTATGAACGTATAGACAAATAATCGAAAATACTAAAAATAATAATCAAATAAAATGCGTGGGTGGGGATTCGAACGAAGCCACGTGCCTCCAATCCCCCAATAAGCCCAACAATCCCTTATCTGATCTTTCCAACCAGCCACCCTTCACCCCTTGAAAATGTTCTCTCGAGCTTTCCGTTTCCAGAATCATCCCCCTCGGGATACGAGGTTGGTAATGAATTTTCGAAAACTTCCCTTTCCGTAGGGTAGCCCATACCTTGGTTTTTGTTATTTTCATTTTCTCGAATGTGACAACCGACACGAAGTGTCAAAAAAAAAAAAAAAATACAACAATTCCATTATCTTCATAAATATTTTATTCGGTGCAATCAATCATCGAATTTCTCTTGAAAAAAAAACCAACTTTTGGAGAAAAATCAAACAAATGGTTTTTCGTGCTTTTGTTTGTTAAACAAAAGGTGATTATTTTGTTGCCCATTTGTTCAGATTGTACAAAAAGCCGACCAAACCCAACCGAACCTGCTTTTGATTTTACCAATAAAAGGGTTTTTTTTTTTCATTTTCCATGAAAAGTCGTCAATTTTTTTTTCTTTAATTGCATTCATTCGAAGATTGAATATGTTTCAATTTTTTTTTTCTATTTGCCCAGCGGATCATTTCGTTGAAACATCGATTCGAACAGTTTTTTTTATTATTTTTTATTCGTATCCACGAGATTTCTATGAAACCGTATAATTTGTTGAATAACAATAATTTCATCAATCTTTGCTGTCGTAATGATTAAACGAGAACGGGTAAAAGAGCTTTGTGCGCTTCTGGCCTATAAAACAAAGGGTGTATTTATAATTGGACGTTCTTTTTTAGCGTCAGAGAAAAAATTTAGCGACCTACATAATCATTTATTTTCACATATATTTTTTTACATTTTCTTTTTGTATACCAACCTTTTTGGGGCTTTCGTTTTTATTTCGCTCTCTCTCTCTCCCTCTCTCTCTCGTTCTCATTCCATTTCCGGTGCGTTAATTAGCTGGCACAGGATGTGCAACTCGTGCACGTGCCTAACCGTACATTGCGGCTCTCTTCTCCTCTCTCTTTCTCTCTTCGTCCTCTTTTCAAAGTGAAATAGAAAGAGAGAGAGAGAGAGAAAGAGATGAAAAAAAAGCAAGAAAGCGAGAGCCAAAGCGAAAGAGAGAGAGAGAGAGAGAGAGAGAAAGAGAGAAGTTTTACTGGGTTTAGGAGAGAAAGGTGGAGAAATTGCGAGTTCAAACACAGAGCAGAAAGAGCCTAGATCGTGAAAGAGGAAAAGGGGTGGAAGGGGGAGGCCAGAAGCGAAGCAGAAAAGCATAACTCGCTGACGAGATTATAATCAAGCAACAGGGAAGCAAAACCAGAGGGATAAAGAGAGAGAGAGAGAGAGAGAGAGAGAGAGAGAGAGAAAGAGAGAGAGAGAGGAAGAGGAGAGAATGTCTAGACCAACCTCCAACGTTTTTCATCCTGCATCCCTTCGTCCCATAAAACTCTAAACAAGAAAATTATGTACACACATAAACGAGTCTTTTATAACGCAAAATATTAAGTCCCTTCAATCATAATCAAAGCCCTCTTTTCACTAACTAATCATTTGACAACAAAATTATATGTTCTTCGAGATATTTTTTCTTTCCACCAAATCTCAAGGGTTGGTCCAAACCCTCGATAAAAACATTGTTCCTTATTTCATCAAGTCAAAATAATCATTTATCCTGCAAACTACTCCCTTCAATTACATCCCCTGACACGAGCTTCATTAAAAATTGACTTACAAACTTATCCTTTACGTTTTCAAATTCCTCCCTTGTCAGCTCAACTCAACAAATCCAAATCTACCCTTAATTTCTTTTTTTTTTTCCAATTAACACATAAACATTTTTACTTATTTTCATTTATTTCTCAATTTTAATGATCAATCGTACTCATATCAGAAAAAATAAATATCTACTCGAAATCATCGACTTCAACCCCCATTTTGTGTTTTATTTTGCATTTTTTTTTTTCTCTTTTTCACCTAAAGTTGTATCTCCTACGAAAAGAGCTTTTTCTCAGTACTCTTTCAGAGTACAGTGCAAAGTACCATAAGTCTGTAAAAAGGAAATAGCGGATGCTGTGAAAGTACTTGTAAGCCCAAGGGTAGTGTACGGAAATAAATGGATACTTTATTCGTGGAAATACGAGAGTAACATCTCTTCGGTGTTCCAATATATCCATATATATATATTGTTAAAAAATCTATACGATCTACATACACGTGCGGAGACATTTGCTTACTTTTTGCAAAAAATAAATAAAATATAAAAGGAGAGAATGAAAGAGACGAGGAGGAGTGGTCCAATGCGTGGGTATTGGCCTGGATGGTACAATTGTCCTGAATCCTACCCTCTCAATGTGGTAAACACAGCTTGCAAAGAGAATTGGAAATCGGAGAAAGCTCTTCTTTCTTGGCTCATCTTACTTCGATTTCCCTTCTTTTGTCTTCTTCACTTTCTCCTGGGTATGATTTTTTTATATTTATTTTTTATTTGCCAATTTTTCTTATTTCTTGGTTATCATTTTTTTTCTCCTGGTTGGTTAATCATTATCAATTTTTATTATTCGCTCAGTTTCCTCGATAAATGGCGAGAAAAATGATTTCTTATTTCGATCCTTGAAAGATTTCAAACTTTCTTTTTTTTTTTTTGTCTTTTTATTTCGTGGGGATTGAAAAATCTCTGCTCATTTCGAATGAAGCACTTTCCCATATGAGATACCATACAAATCTCCGGTGTAGGATCGAAATGGACGCCATGAAAATTCGATGAGTTGCCGAGAGTAATGGCCGCCGACCACCGAGACATCTCTACAGCGTTCCTCTTTTTCCTCTCACTTTCCAGACTCCTTCTGCGGGGGAGTCTCGATGATTTTTCAATAGAGGGGAGCAGCTGCGATGGACAAGAGAAAAGAAGGAGGAAAAGACAAGTGTCGAAGGGAATCTTTATTTTTACGATGGATTACGATTTTTATTTTTTTTGGAAACTGAATTTTGACTTTATTTTTCACTCCGAATTGCTGGAAATGTCAATTTTTATCAAAATGATTCAATCGCGATCATGGAATGTGAATAAATTTTTGATTTTTTACAAAAATACTTTTCGATATAAATACAACATTTCTTGACCCTTAACGACAACTTTTTCCCCCTTTTCTCCGCACTTCGGGGCTTGCCTTCTTGTTTGTTCGACGCGAGAATAAGAGACCGAACCTTTTCAAAATCGCGAACCCTCCGTCAGATCTCTCCCTTCTTATCGAACCCCAAACATTTCTTTTTCCTTGTACATACACATAAAAACACGAATCGAGCTGAACGCGCGATTACAAAAGAATAGAGAGGGAGAGAGAGAGAGAGAAAGAGAGAAAAGAACGAGGGCGTGAGCGACACATATGCGACGAGACATTTTCGTCGATCCATTGTACTCAAAATCCTCCTGCTCTTTCGTCCATTTTCCCCTTTCGCGAACGTCACTTTTTTTTCATACACTTTTGCCCGCGCCATAAACACGTGACAAAAAAAAACATCGAGGCACCAATTTTGATCACGCGAACGACAGAATGCTTTTTCTTTTTTTTTTTTTGAACCGAAATAAAAAAAAGAGAAACATTCTTCATAATCGTCACGAGCAATCTTCGGTCTGTCATTATTTTCTATCGATTTCGATATGCAGCGAAAAAAAAACACATTTTTTACTCTTCCAACTTTTTTTTCATCCCTCTTGAATTTTTCTGCATTTATCGATCTCTTCTTCATCGAAATGGAAAAAAGTATACGATGCTGAAGATTTTTTAATGAAAATGAAATTGTCGAGCTCGATAATTGAAGGCAAGGGACACAATTTTCTCTGTAACTTTTTTTTTTTTCCTTTATTCCTCATTGTTTTCTTTTTTTTATGTACCTCTGCTTTTTCTTTCGAAAGTCTATAATAGTACTTTTCATTTTCTGCCAATTTCTCTGCTTCCAGAAACCCGTAACGTTTCTTTTATGAAAAAAAAGATGAAAATATTGCTGATTACTTTTCTCATCTGGTCTCTGCTCGTCGCTGAATTAATTGAAATTCTTTCATCGTTCGAAAAAAAATTTTAAAAAGTATAAAACATCGATAAATTCTTACAGAAAATCATGCAATTTTCTATCACAAAACTTATTGAATCCTTTTTTTTCCTCTGACAAAATTCCACATTTAATTCTTTCCTGTCACATTTCCTCGAAATATAAACAAAACCTCGATTGCAGTCTGTCAAATATTTGTTTGCATCTGTTTTTTTTTTCTTCATTATTAAAAAGTGATTATTTCGTCTCGTTTGTTCTCATCCATCGTATGCCCTTCTTTTTTCCATCCTCATTCGCCCAACGACCCTCTTGAGCTCTCCAGTCGTATGATGATTGAATGCACAAATGAACAGTGTGCGCTGTCATCTGCCTCGAACATGGAGTAGAGAACTAAATATGTATTTATATATATATGTCAATAAATATATGTACATAGATATACATATTTACAAATAAATCGATATAGATATATAAATATCGATATATTTATGTGTATATATATGCGAAGAGAGAGTTGTGCAAGTTTGTGCGATCGGTAACATCGAAAGTGTGCAGGGGAGGGTTAAAACGAGAAAGAGAGAGAGAGAGAGAGAAGTTGAAATGCGTTTTCCGGATCGATAGTCGTATAGCTCGTGGAATTACGTTAATTGGACGATGTCGATGGGTGAACACGAGAGACAGTTTTCTAATATACATATATACTGATGTTTTATATATACGAGAATGACACTGGGGCAAGATGGACCACGAAGAACGAGTTAACACAGTAAAAAAAAATCTTTTTAGTTCGTTGGCTACTTTTGAATCATTTATTTGTTATTTTTAAAGTAACCGAAGCATTTTTGTACATTTTAAAAAAAATTTTATTTCAAGACATGTTCAGGGTGAAGTAAAATTTGAGGAGATAAAAATTTCTTATGGGGAGTCGAATATTCAATTTTTTTTATCGTCACCATTTATCGTATTTAATTATCCTGCTTTTATCGAACTTTCAACTGACTTTCTCCATAAAAAGACTCGATTCGAACTCTTGACTTGTCAACTTTCGTACGTAAAAACGAAATGTTAAATATTCTCAAAAAATGTGTAAATAGGTTCAAGTTCAAAGTTGGATTCGTTTTGATTTAAAAGACTTTGTTAGCAAGTTCAACAGAATTTTTGTTTCGCTTTTTAAAAATTTTAAGTGACAGAATGTTTTTTTTTTTTTTTCTTTCAAAAGTCATGTCCTTTTGTGTCCTTTTGTCTCGTTTCGTCCCAATTTATAGCATCGAAGTATATACATATGTGAAAATTTGAGTGTATATAGTCTTTGTGTACATTTGAGTTGGACGAGAGGATATACAGAGAAAGAGAGAGAGAAAGAGAGAGAGAGAGAGAGAGAGAGAGAGAGAGAGTGAGTCCCCATTGGATTCATTCAAGTGGCACGTCCTTCATCTGTACTGGCAACGAGACCTCTCGATGTATCGATTCGAAAACCTTCTGTTTTTTTTTTCTCTCTCACACGTTAATATCGCGGTGACTTTCTCGCTGTCGTCAAACTCCATTGAGCTTCAAAATTTGCCATTGTCGTTATTTACGCAATTTTACAGAGAAGGAGAAATAATAGACGGGGGAAACAATGGCAGAGAAATAATGAAAAAGGACGAAGCTATGTAACAAATATACAAATTCGTCACAAGAGCTATGATGATGCTAAAAATAATTTTCACATTTAGTGGTTACGTGACCTACATTCGAACATTTTACACGATAGATTCATTTTGTTTTTTTCTTTTTTTCTCGATCTGTTTTTTTTTTTCATGCTTCTGCTCTTGTTTGATTGGCTTTTGACAGACTAATTGGTGGATTTCAATATGTTTTTCTCAATTCTATTTTCTTTGGCATAAACAAAAGTGTTTTTTTTTTTTTTTATTTAAAAATGAAAAATTGTAACTTTTTATCGACAAGTCGTTAGAGTATTATTGAAATTATTTAAGATCTCTTTTCTTAATTATTCTTCTTTGACTTTCTTTCATTTTTTTCAGTTTTTGGTTAATTCTTCGATTTTTATTTATTTTTGAACTGTTGTTCATGTTGTCCTGCACAAACTTTAATGCAGCAAAATATATGTAACAAACTTTATAACACACGATGTGCTTTAAATTGGTTTTTCAACGAGTAGTAACGATCTTCTTACTCTTTTTGTTTTTTTCTCGATTTTCTCTCTCCCTCTCTCTCTCTCTCTCTCTCTCTCTCTCTCTCTCTCTTTCTGTTTTTCTCTTGGAGAAAACCACAAAATGAGAGTACAACGATGTCTCGATCGATCCGTCTTCTTCGTTCAGAGTGATTGATGACGTCGTTTCGAACGTAGCTTATCGTTTGTCAACTGTGAACCATACCCGACATCTTATTTCTGTATCGAGCACGTCCTCCCTTGTATATCTTGTCCCACATTACAACCTACCATTATTTTTAGAGTGAATAATGAAAAAAACACACACACATATACATACATAAAAAAATTGAATGATCGTACAAAAATATACGAAAAGAAACAAATAAACAAAAACTTATGAATATTTGTTTACAAAATTTCAGTAATTGTTGGAAATCATGATGACAAAAAAGTTTATATGATAAAAAACGTAAGAAAATAATTTTGGAAGCGTAGGATAAATGAATCGTCTTGTGATTTATTACGAGATCCAGAAAATTGTCTTTTTTGACTCAACGAAGTATGGACATTGGCTGCGGTTTCCCAAGAATCTTAAGAAAAATGAAAAATGACTATAAAGCAAGAATTCTTAATTCCAACTTAATTCGCGAAATATTATTTTCAAAAATTTGCATGAATAAAAAAATGTTCTATTTTTTTTACAGCATAATCGCAGAATTCCTGGGAGCTTGTGAGTAATTATTTAAACGATTATTTCCTTTTTTTCTCAATTTTTATTTGTTTAAACCTTCATTGACACACTGGGTCAATCTAACCCGGAATAATTTTCTGGACCAAAGGGCTGCTGCTGATGGGCGAATGAACCAGGCTCCGGGTCAAATTGACCCAGTGTATCAATACACCGATAAAATTTCGAGTCTTTCAACGAAAGCTTGCAAACTCAATCAACAATTAGTTTCATATGATCGCATTATTTTATTGTTTCGAAATATTTGAATAATAATGAAAAGAGAGGAAAGAAAACGAAACATCGACTAGTCCCACAAATATTAACTGTCGAGCTGTCTTGAATTATGCAATCGTTTGTTTATTGTGGTTTTCGAATTCATGAATTTGGCTGCTTCGCATTTGGCAGTCTCATGGGGTTCATTGTTGCAAAGTGTGTGTATATGTAAAATATACACATATATACATAATATAGAGCATGGTCGTGTAATATCCCTCCTGTTACTCTGCATTCGCATTAATCAAGTTGTACAGGGCTACGGCAGCAGTCAGCCCTTTCCGTCGCCCTTTCACCCATAGAAGCCCATGAGCTTTACCATCACCCTTCCTTCTATACCTATAATTCTACCCTCGTCTACGTATTTCGGAAACTTTGCTTCGTGAAGCAGTAGAGACCGTAATGGATCGAGGGAAGAGCCTCCTCGAAAGGCGTGAGAAAACGAGACAGTAAAATTGAGACTAAAAGGAAACAAAAACCCACCCTTGAAGAGGGAACGAATGGGGGATGATTTTCGTCTGAGTAAAAAAAGAAAGAAATCATTTTTTTGACACTTTCGTCCTTAACGTCAAAGTTGGACATTTTTTTTTGTATTTTTTTTTATTAATTATGAAAATTTGTTTTTTTACTTGGCAATTTATTTGCATAAATATTATTCTATAATATATTGTAAAAAGCTTAGAAATGTGTGAGTTTGTGGTTTTTTTTTTTTTTTTTTTTACTTTTGTTGGTGTGGAAAAAAAATAGTTTATTCCCTAGACTCAGGAAAATGAAGTTTTCTAGTAGTTTTGGCTCGTTCGTGAGCAGACACTCGCAGTTTTACTCCAACTTTTTTTCCTTGTAGCTTTTTTTTTCTCTTTCGTTTCTCGTTTCGCGGCTTTTTTACTCCTTCTTTCTTCGCATGTCCGCACTACGATTACGTGACGTTCCGACACGAGTCGACTTTTAATTTTAATCATCGACCAGGGTATTAAGAAACTTTTAGCCCCTAGACGATTGAGGCACACGAAAGCGCGAGGGGTTACTGCAAAGATTTCAATTAAGAATTTATTCATCTTTTTTTTCACTTTTTTTATACTCGTTTCACCACTACACTCCATTTCCTTGACGCCATATTTTTTGACATTTTTCGACTTTTTTTGACTTTTTTCGATTTACGTACAAGTTCAAAAAATAATAATAATTTTTAAGTAATCAGTACTCTGCGAGTTTGAAAATTTACTAAAAATTTGAAGAAACTTTAAACTTTGGCAATTTTTAATTTGCTCCACTCACTTTTTTCAAAACCAAAATAATTTTGTCTTGTCCCCGAAAAAAATGAGAAAAGATTTTCTTTTTTTATAAACGTTCAAATATAGTGCGGACATCGTTCTGTTTTTTTTTTTTTTTCATTTTTTTTTCAAACACTTGACAAGTCCAAGCTGTCAGTTTCATTGATGCTGGAACGGGCTTTTGCGATGTACTTCTCAAAGTTTTGAGCCACATCGTGTGACACACGAAAGACTCGTCAGTGAGTGGAGAGGCGGCTGCGCATCAATGAGAGATATTCTATTTCGAGGTCGTCGACGTTCTAGTCGCACTCGACGTCTGTTCTCTTTCATTACGAGGCTTTATCGGAATGTACACATGTGTCTAGAAATTTGAATTTCCAGGGTGTTGGGTAAGGAGAAGAACGAGAATTTTCTAAAAAAAAAAAACGACAAAACTTGTACACTTAAACAAAAAATCGCTTTTTATTTTCTGAATACGATCAACAAAATGTTTTTTTTTGCAATACCGAAATTTTCGTCATTTTAACATTCCATTTTGTTGACATTTTTCTTGAATTTGTTCAAATGACCAAAATCTTGTTATTATTCAATAATATTTAGTTGATCGTATTAAACAAAATGTTCAGCTTCTTTTTTTTACAAAAATATCTGTTTTTCGACTTGTGCGAGATACAAAAGTTGCAAGAATTCTGAAAACTGACGAAAACTGACGAATAATCCAATAGAAAACGTAACAGAGATGCGAAAAATAGATATTTGTCAAATCGTACGTGATCGAGTACCAGGAAATGTGTTTTGTAGTGGGTTTTGGTGTCGATTGGATTGAACCAATCGTTAAAAACACACGCTCGATTGATTCACGTTCCAAATAAGGTGTTGGACGTATGCACATTTGAATGCACTTTGTGTTCTGATTTTGTGACAATCTCTAATATTTCAAAGTTCTCAAAAAAAGAAGAAAAAATCAACAATTAAAATCAATAAAATCTAGAGTAGAAAAAAGGTTTAAAAATCGACGAAACCAAGTTTCGAAATTTTTTTGCAAAAAGTAATCGACAAAATCCCTACTTCGCCATAAAAATTGTCATAATTCATAAAAATCCATGGATAACAAAAAAAACTCTGAATTTTTGAGTTTGAAGACTCGTGGCTGGTCGAATTAAGCTGTAAAACTGTTCAGCGTTTGACTAATTAGTGAATGATCGAATAAGAGAGTGAGAGAGAGTAGAGAACGAAACGATTTAATCGTCCGTGGTGGATTAGACAAGGCCTTTGTTTCCACCACGCAAATTATAAGGTTGTCACACATTGGTGTTCGTTGACCTAGATAATTATATATGTACATGAATCACTATTCATATATAAATATATCTATAGATTTGTGGAGAATGGTTTGGATTTAAAGAGACTCAACTTTGCCAGAAATGTCATTTGGGTCTATTGGACTTACGCCCTTTTTAAATAACTATCGTTTGAAGTCCATGTATGTTTGTGTATCTATAGATGTAGAGAGTCAGGTGACACGAGAATAGCGCGATGGCGTCCGGTAACCGCGGATCAACCACCACCGAAATTAACGACGATTGGACCGATTGAAACTGGCCCTTGTACCAGGACGTTCGGTCTCTCGCTTCGCTTCTCTCATTCCGCGTCGAGAAATCTTGCGACCACGCTCCAATCAATCGATCAATTTTTTTTTTTCATACAAAGTTGTTACAACCTACAGATATATTTTCACTTCAAGGATTTATTTTTAGATGGAAATATAAAAAAAAAATACAAAAAAGTATCGATGCTCGTTACTTCTCTATTTTTTTTTTCTTCAACAGAAAGTTTTAATTCAATCGTCAATAAGTTTCTTATTATCATTATTTTATTGTTTGCCATTTTTTTTGAATTTTTATTTGTTTGAACCTTCGTTGACACACTGGGTCAATTTGACCCGGACTAATTTTCTTAATGATAAAGAAAAGAGAATAAAGAAAACGAAATTGTGACAATTTACGTTTGTATTTCTCGTACGGTTTTCATTTCTCTATTATCTGCTTCAAGACTATATTAAATCTCGTCTCGATTCTCATTCTTTGAATCGAGAGAGACTCAAAGAGAAATAAAAAAAGAAAAAAGGGGAACAACTGGACCAGAGTTTGGCCCTCAAGGCGGGAACGAAGTTTGCCGAAGCTCGTGAGAGAGGGAGAGAACTCGCGGTCCTCTTGGAACTTTGAAAATTTGTTAAATTGCCAATTTACCTTAGAAACTGGCTTCAGGTAGGCGACGAAGGGCCTTGTATCTGTGAACCGTCTTGCGACTTCATTGAACGATGTACCAACACAACCCAGTGCGCATCAACTGAATCTGTATGTTTTTATATGTTTCGTTTTTTTTTTCTTCTTCCTCGTTATAGAGTTTGACGTTCGAGTTGGAGTCAAGTTACATTTATATTTTAATGAAGAGACATTTCGAAATGGGGCAGAATCACGAATTTTCTTCATTCGCTTCCGGTTGAATGCTTGTTTATCGTAAAAAAAAAAAAAAAAAACTGAAATTTGTTAAATTTGGAAACTTTAATTCCGAACGGACGGAATTTCCCAAAATCCAAAAATCCCTGAATGTCAAAACATCTAGAAATAGAGAAGAAACAACGACGTCAATATAATCCCCGCGTCTTTACTTTCGTTTGAAAATAACATTTTCGTCTTGTTCGTATTTTCTTATTTTTTTATTATTTTCTCGCTGGATATTTCGACTTATCGTTCATCCCCGTCTTTTGTTCCTTCGTTTATTATCGGTGCGGATCGTCTCCGACTTTTTTAATCTTCATTTCCATCCAATTACTGTGCCCGAGGAATTAATTACGGAATCCGGAATCTCTCGTTGCGCTGAAGCAAAGTAAAGAGAGAGAGAGAGGAAGAGAGATGAGGCCAGTTACGTCTCGGGTTTTGCCTGAGGGCTTTCGCGAAAAGTTTTGACCCGGTCGTCACAGAGCGTCTCTTCGCTCTTTACTCATTCTCTCAATCATCTTTTTTTTCTCTCATTTAAATATAAATATATGTTCCGTAGACTTTTTTTTCCTTCCACAACGAATTCGTGAATGAAAAATCTCCACGATTTCCTAATTATAATCCCACCCCGCCAAAAAACCGTGCTTACATTTTGTTTTCATTAAACTTTTTCCACTTGTTTTTATGCTGAAATTCTAAATCATTAATTTCTGACTACTCAAAAATAATGCTTATTTATATTGCCTATAAATTATATAATTTGCAGAATACTCTCAGAATGTTAATTATTATTTCTTATAGAAATAATTGAATTTTTCTACAGTCCCCCATAAGAACGGGGGAAAAAATGTGTAATTTTTGTGCATTTTGCAGCTGTCTGAATTTTATTAAAAAAAAAAAATGAAAAAATTTGAGCTTTTCTAAATGATCCGCATTGCCCCAACGTCATGAGAGTAAAAGCAACGGGAGAAAGGTCGCCATCTGTTCTGGATGTTTATTTTTGTGTCGCTGTTCCGGCTTAACCGAGAAAAGAGAAGGAACGAAAGAGCAGAACGTGAGAGAGAAAAAGAGAGAGAGAGAGAGAGAGAGAAAGAGTTAACAAAGTGAAGTAGCGAATAAATAATTATTCGAGAGCTTTCCAACCCTGTCAGCGTTGGCTGAGTGTGGGTGGAGTTTCGTCTACCACACCGTTGCCATCGCACCCTTCAACTCTTTACCGCTTTTTCGTCGTTCATCCCCTTCGAAAAATACTCCCTCCATTTTCATTCGTTCGTTTCTCTCTCTCTCTCTCTCTCTTTCTCTCTCTCATACACGCATACTTTGAAACACAAATACACAGTTACAAATGCACATACTATTTCTCACGTTCACTAGAAAAGCTCAGAGTTTACCAACCCCTTTTATTCCTCCCTTTGGCTGCATCAACCCCGCCACCCCCCATTTTACTCTTCGTCGTTGCTCTCGGTCATTTGTTTCCGGGCTTTATTTATTTTTCCTTATTCCCTTGCTCCGCACCAGCAAAATGTGGCTTCGTTGCCACCTCCGCACTTGGTGCCCAAAGACTCGAGCAATTACGCGGTTTTAATTTCCATTGCAATTTACTGCCTTTATTTATTTTTATTATTAATTTATTTCCTTTTCTTTTTTCGCTAGAATTTTTTTTCTCTCGTATATCGTTTTTTCTTTCTTTTCCTTTTGTTTTTTTTTTATTTATTTTCTTCATTTTTTTGCTGTAAACGCGTCATGTGTTGTGCAACGATAGCGGATTTTGCCTCGAGAGTACACGACGCGTTTTACCCCCCAAACAACCCCCGTAAGTCACCCTCTCTCAAACCTATATTCAGTCCAAACTTTCCCTCTCTTTCTCGCGATGTTTTTTCTTTTTTTTTTCACTACCCTTCGTTGGTGCACTCGTGTACTGAGAGCTCCCGGTGTAGCGATAATTAATATTTCCCGTCACGTCGTCCACGTAACATGCACTTGAGGCGAAAGCCAAAAAAAAACAAAAAAAAAGGAAAAAAAAACATACACGATATTTCGTCCAAGCAAATTATGCAGTACATTTTGCAAATTTATTCTCCCACGATTTTCTCACGCTCACCAAATCACTGAGGATTAATTTTTTCGCTGTTTACCCTTTTTTTTCTCTCTCTCACTATTTCCTCGTTTACCCCACGACGAAATTCTCAGTTTCTCCAATGATTATTTTCTTAATGACGACGAATTAAAATCTAGGCTTGATTACTGCTCTCAAGTGATTTTATGCCGACTTTGAAAATTTGTTTTTTTTTCACGATTTAATCTTGTCGCATTATTTGATTAATTCTGACTCGATTAATTGATCGGAAATCTCAGTTCTTCAAATTCAGTCGAAATTCACTCGTTTTGAAATCGATTACATTTTCAACACTCTTCACTAAAATAATGCCTTGTTCTAGAAATTCTTGTCGAAGTGATTACCAGTTTGAAAGCTCTCAGCAGAATTGTTGGATTGTACTTTAAGCACGAAGTATTATTATTATTTTTTTAATTTCATCTCGAAAGTCATTTTCTACGAGGAAGACTGTGTTCCATTACTTTAAAATTCTCTCTCTCTCTCTCTCTCTCTCTCTCTCTTTCTCTCTCGTTTTCTGTACGATTTTGTCGCGTTAAAGGATCGCAAATCCTGAAACAATGAAGCGAGAATCGTCATAACGACAGTCACAAGTAAAATTCGTATCTATATTTACCCGTAGATAAATATCGTATATATTTATATATATATATATACAAGTTTAAATGTAACAAAGTACAGACGCATAAAGAAAATCGTTGAGAAGGGACACAAAGCCATCCATAGATACATGAACGACGAGAGGAAACAAAGAGTAGGGAAAGCCAAAAATTTCTGGTCTACCGTCCCGTATACGACTGACGTTGGGAAAAGAGATGAAAAGACAGAAAAAGAGAGAGAGAGAGAGAGAGAGGGAGAGGGAGAGGGACTGGGAATTCGAAAAGGTAACGTTACACAGAAGAGAAAGAGAGACTGACAGGAAAAGCAGGGACAAAAGGTTTACAGACTTCCCTATAATTCAGAGAATGAAAGAGAGAGAGAGAGAGAGAGAGAGAGAGAGAAAGAGAGAGAGAGAGAGAAAGGGTTGATGTTCAGATGGACGAAAGGGGGAGCAGCGGAGAATTACGAGGTCACTTCCGGTGGCGCCTGCTGGAGCTTCCGTTTCCGGTCGTGCGCTCTCTCCCATTCATCCCTCTTGGCTACGCAGTTATATCCAACAGAGTTGCCACCCCTAACATTTACGTGTATATACATTCAAGCTACACCCTCAGCTTCCCTCGACTTTCATTATAGAAATAATTCTAAAACTGTCAAAATACACTACACAATTGTAGTCAAAAATTATTGACGGTAGACAAAACCAAAAAAAAATCACTTTTCTTCAACATTTAAAGTCCTGTTCTTGATTTCAGCGTCAAAAAAAACTTTAATTGAAGAATCTCTTTATTTATTTGATTAAAAAATTCTAAACAAATGTCAAAAACCAAGAAAATCCTCAATATTTTTAAAAATTCTGAAAAAACTCTTAAAATCCGCTGCAATCCGCGACAGTGATAACTTTTGTCAAACTTATTAAAACTGATTGATCAGCGAAATAGTTTGCTGATTAGTTTCTATCCGAACGATGCTTCTATCTCAAGAGCCAATTACAAACGAGCTCTTCCATTTAGCCCGCATAGTTTATTGTGTACGAAAGCGCATTCCTGCTGTAACTAAAGTTTCTCAACAACTTTACACAATGGAATATAAACTTGAGAGCATTATATGGAATATCGAGCAGTCTCCCTCCATCGGACTTAAATTCTATAAATATCCATACAACACACACCCTCATGCAAACACAATCGAAAATTCTTCCTTCAAGCTCCGTGTGCATTTAGCCAAATATCTATACCAATATATCTGTTAATTTTGTTGAAATTTCTTGCCTCGTTTCATTTCAACATTCGCACACCACCACCACCAACAACATCCTATGCTTCTGTCAATTATTTCACATGAACGCTATGTCCAGGAATTTAGATTATTTCAACCTCCTATTATTCAACATTATATGCACAAATAAGCCCGCAGCAATTACATCATTCCAGACAACCAAATGTAAACATCTACACATCAATGCCTAAATATTAATAAGTTTATACGTCATATTATTATTATTATCAGTATTATTATTTATTATTTATTATTTATTATTTATTATTCATTATTTATTATTTATTATTATTATTATTATTTAGAACTACGCATTCTTGTCGACGTCCTTCCCCAAGTTTGTAGGATTATGTTTCCCTCTGCGAAACCGCGAAATTTCAGCATAGAATACGCGCTCTTGTATATTCGAGGGATATTATAATTATATAAACTTGGACGAAAATAATGACGAATATATTGCGAGTGAGTGATATGGACAAATAAGAGGGTGGGGGGAGGCTTTCGCCGATGCTGAGCCGATTTTACATAGTCAAAGAACCCCCTCGCGCGCATCTCTCTAATTAATTACCGAAGCTTCATATAATACGCGGATAAAAGCAGCCGAATGATCGGAACCATGAGAATGTGCAGCGAGCTATTTCGCATTTGTGTAAAATGCTTTTGTACATTTAATAGTCTATTATGGGAATTTTGATGGAATCGAGGTACGAGGACCACTTTAAGGACATTTTTCGTGTAACGAGCAGGAGAATTGATGATTTTTATGAAATTTTTTATTAAAAGATCCCTCGAATCTACTTGAATCGTGTGCATTGTTTTTTTTTTCTTCAAATGCGAATTAACAAGTAACAAAATAACAACATTGAAAACAAAGAGTCAAAAATTTGTTGATTTCTTTATTTCTGATTGAAAATTAAAAATGTTGTAAATAATAATTCATCAAAAAATTTTGCGATTAGATCGAAAATTGACGAAATTTCTGAATTTTTGCTTCGCATCCTTCGTCGCAATTGATTCCATACGATTGAATAGAAAATTAGAGACAAAAAGAGAGAAAGAAAGTTAAAAAGCTCGACTCTCGTCCCTTCCCTCGATCTTCCACGAACAAAAGGGTTTCGATAGTTCGAACTGCCGGGGATTCGTTTCTCGAAATTCCGTTCGAGTGGTTGTTGAAAAATTCATTTCGATTAAACGGTTATTTGATCATGAAACTTTATTCGCCTCGTGTCCCTGGGATCGTTAGGAAACTTTTCCATTTGTAAACCTTTCACCAGCTTTATTTTTTATTCCCCGATGTTTTAGGTGCTTAGGGAATTTCTGGGGAATAACTCTTGACCGTATTAACCGAGTCGATTCGTTTGCTGCTACGGTACAGTCAACGAAAAAGTAGAGTTTCTATGTAAAGAAGGAAAAAAAAGGATCAAATAAAATTTGTGAAAATTGAGAAAAATATCACAACTGCCCTTTGCAGGCCTCGTGCTCGAGTCGTAAAAAAAATGGGGTTCAAGAGAGCACGTGGCTTACACAGGCCGAGTTTTCTGAAAGGAAATACCACTTGACGAGTATATTGGTGAAGAAAAAAAAAAAAAAAAAAAAAAATTATACATAAATATTGAGGTTTTGGCCTTAAGGTAGTAAAGAGTTTTTCTAATCCTGGAGAATTTTGAATGAGCCACGTAGCGAGTGCGTTAGACGGAGCGGGAGAAACGAGCTTTCGAAATGCTTTGAAGATCGTCTCGTCGAAAGGAGAGAGAAATAGAAAAATAAGTTATATGTCACGTGAGTAAAAAAAAAAAAACGTTGAATTTTCGTAGTGGCCTGCTGTGATTCGATGACGAGTTCTTAACCGGGATTTGGAGCGTTAAAATCACAGCAAAGGAACCCTCGATGTTTGAAAGGAAGAAAAAAAAACAAAAAAAAAGAGAAAATAATGAGAGACAGAGATAGAGAAAAAGAAACGATTTTTTCCAAAATCCTAGAGTGGCGTTACCCCTTAATTGAACTCTGGGGTCGAATTCGGTCAGATTACGCGTGCGTTTATTCCGTTTAGTCTAATAAAAGAAGGTTCGAACGGTGTGTGGCCTAAAAGACTGCACGACGTCGTAATCCTTCTCCTTCTCCTTCATTTTATCGCTATAGGTTGCACTCAAACGCTCAAGCTTTTGGAGCTTCAGTAGATTTTTCACTCATGATAGAGGGGGAAAGAGAGAAAAGTGATGGAGAAAGGGAGAGACGACTTTGCCGTCAAGTGAATTAAGCATTTCGACGACTACTCTTGACGACGACGACGAAGACTTCACTACTATTTTTTTTATATACATTTATACTTTGTATGAGAAGCTCTCTGGTTCTTGACGTTATACGCCGAGTGTCATGGGGGAACTGCTACGAGCACCAGCCCAACGGGGCAAAAGACACAAGTAGGCTTTCACGCCGTAAAGAGAGAGAGAGAAAGAGAGAGAGAGAGAGGGAGGGGGGGGGGAACTGCTACGAAGTTTGGCAGCATTTCAAGGAATGCAGACGTTACAGATGCACCAGACCTATCACAACCACCTTAAAGCGTCATCGGGTTGTGGCCCGAAACGTGTTCTACGGTATAAGAAATCAAGAAAGAGAGAAAGAGAGAATGGGAGAATATAATAATGAAAAAGACGAAGAAGAAGAAGAAGAAGAAGGAGAAGAAAAAAAAAAGACAATCGAGAATGGCGAGGACACAATGAAAGAAAGTAATTGCGAAAAAGAGAAAAAGTGTGCATAGTGACCCACAGACTTGTTATTTGATGGAACATAGAAGCCTTTGTGGCTTTTCGTAAACGAACAATGAGGCTGGAATAGAATCTTTCGGTTGTAACCTCATAGTCCAGTATTTCTCAACGATCTAAAGATTCCAATTGTTTTTTTTTTTTTTTCTTTTCCCAAATAAATATACGAATTGGGTGAGTAAGATTCCTTTTTAAATCGTACTATTTATTCTTTCATTCTTCTGCTGGTAACTCAACTCGAGAATCAAACGAGATATCATTTGAAGCTTCTGTTCGAACGAACGAGAATCATTGAAATACGTGAAATACGTGAAAATCTCGACACAATTATATTTTGCTGAAACGTTATTTCCTTTCTCTCGATTTCCGGTCACCCAACATCGATGGCTTCCCAAATGTTCTTTTCGTAGTTTTTTTTTTCCATTCCCAAGAGAGAAAGGTCAGCTTTTTTGGTCACGTTGGTGAAATCTTTGCTTGTATCCAGGTTTGGTTTTTCAAATGGCAAAGGCGTTCTTTAGGGTCGGAGAGAGAGAGAGAGAGAGAGAGAGAGAGAAAAATCAGCTGAGAAATGAGCGTCCCAAGATGGCTGGCCATCCCCCACAAGATGGACGACGTCATTGAGAAACCATAATCTGGTTGTTATACTCGGTCGGTAAGTTATCGACCGAGACGAACATTAATTTAGCGAAATGCTCGAGCCCGGGAGGCTCTGTTGTGTTCATGTATGTGACCTACGTATCATTCTCGTTGCTTGTCTACAATTCTGGCTCGTGTCTCCAGACCCGATCTCTCCCTCGGGACCCTTCCAATCCACCCAGCGTTTACGGATCGTTCTCCTTTGACCAATTTATCTTCCACTCGAATATTGTCTATCAACCAAAGTTACGCTTCGTCCACCTCATGCATTTAGTTTTTTATTACGCGCAACGAATTACTGCTCGTTAAGGTAATTTCACTGAATTGCCATATTTTATTATTTAGAAATTACCTTTTTTTCTTCTTTTATTACGGACAAATGATCGAAGAAACTATTTTATCAGCATCATAATTATCATTCGACCTGCAACCATTTGCAATAAAAACATTTGGTCGATGAATAAATAAATGAAAAATATTATTCCCAACATTTTTTTACATTTAAGACAAAATGTCATCGGAGAAACAATTTATCAACATCATAATTATTATTCATCCTGCAACAATTTTCAGCCAAAAATTTGGAAAGATAAATAAATAAATGGAAAATATTATTCCAAGGGAATCTCGATCTTGTCTGCAAGTTTTTTTGAACCATTAATTGACGGCTTATTAATTCTAAACCAATCAATAGTCTCGACGGTAAGTTGTTCCTCAACTCGTTTGTGGTAAGGCAAAGAAGGTTATACCGTCTGGAGGAAAGAGAGAGAAAGAGAGAGAGAGAGAGAGAGAGAGAGAGAGAAAGAGAGAGAGAGAGAGAGAGAGACGAAGTATATATCTTTCAATAATGAATTCATAAGTTTCACGAGGGTTGATGGAATTTAGCAATTAGCATCGATCTAGGATGGTTATGCGGAAAGCTCTTGAAAGAGAAAAGCTCTGAAACTATGTTACGGTTGTGTTGGTGGAGATGTTAGGGTGGTAGGCAAACAGGTGTTTGAAACGCGCCGCACTACGAATGGCTCTCGGGTAAAAGTTTTCAACGTGCTGCTGCTTCACGACAAGCAGCAACAGCATCAGGCTTCGGGTGCTGTTAAGCACAATGTGTAAGCTTTGTTGAGCGAAAGGTGAGAGTAAAAGACAGACAGACGGAGAGACCGAGAGAGGGAGAGATAAAGAAGAATGAAAAAAGATAAGGAAGAGAAGAGAAACAAGGATGAGAAAAAGAGGAACTTGGAATGGGAGAGAAAGAGAAAGAAAGACGAGTGGATAGCCATGTTTCGTGCTTGGCTATCAAGCTAACTAGATGAGACACCGATTCGCTCGTAGAACCAGAGGAAAGAGAGTTGTTGTTGTAGTGGAACGACGTGAATCTCTTCACAGTCCCTCGTTGACGGCCACCGTCACCTCAAAACTACCCCTTTCTCTCTCTCTCTCTCTCTCTCTCTCTTCCTCACCCTTATTCACAGCTTCAAAAGAGCAATTTTACCCTCGACCATCCTTTTTTTTCTTGCTGCCAATGTGCACCCTTCTTTCTTGCTGTCTTTCTCTCTTTCTCCTCATTTCTACTCACGTATATGTATATATTTAACAGGTAAAATAACACACATACCCCACAAGTTGGTTCGAACCCCCCAGTCACGCAACTTTAACCCCCAATACCCCGGAAACTCTTTCACTACCGAAACTACCCCTTAATTCCGACCAGGCACGTGTCACCACCTTCACCAACGTCACTCAATCCTTTAATGTATTTTTTCTCTCTCCCTTTCAGTCTTTCGTCTCCTCATTCTCTTCCTCGTGTCTATGGGCTTGAAAAAACTTGGCACCAACCCCATTGACCATATGATCCTAATTTTTGTGATCCTGGGGAATTATTTCGTTGTAGGACCACGAACAAAGGGAAATGAGTGAGAAAGGGTTGAAGTGAAATTATAATTAAAAAGTGGCAAAAACTCTAATTGTTGTTGAGGATACTTTTGCGGATTCTTACGAGTCCATTTCACTACTTTGACCTCAATTTTTGACCCAATTTACTGTCCCTGTAACCGTTCCTTTGGAACAGTCAGCCTTTCGTAATTCTCTGCTGCTTCCGGCTCGAGGGCCAAGGGAAACTGTGGAAAACCTGGATCATAAAAGTAGCAATGTTTTTGGTGATTTCCCATTGGTTTGCATCATCAGAAAGTCACATAAACTAAGCGGTCACCCAACCAAGTATTAACCTCGTTCGAGGATGTTTCGACTTTGGTCATGGCCGAGAAGCCTCGTTACTGATACTTAGCGACAACTATTTTTACATGATCCAATTTCGTAGAGTATTATTTTTCAATTTCGACACCAAGTTTACGAGAGGAATTGGATTTCAAGATTTTTTTTATATCTATTTATACAAATTTTGGTATCTTTTTTTTTCAAACTAATTTATTGATGATTTCGTAATGGAAATTCTACAAGTTAACAAATATTTAAGACACTCATTTTAGAAATAAATTTCAGTGAAGATTTCTTCACTCAATAAGAAATCAAAAATATGCGTTGGAAAAAGAATCAGCTTCGATACGTTGAGTTATTTCGCAAACAATCGAAAGTCGATTTACACAATCGGTTTAAATAACGCTAAAGAGTGTATCTTCGGGAAAAAGTACGATCGCCAATGTTACTATCGTAAATCACGAAGTCGTAAAGAAGAAAAAAACGAGGTTTCAAGAGCTCAACAAAAGACTCGTTCGGATATTACGAGATCTATTAACTGCGCGGGAGAGTCTTCTTTTTTTTTATGCGAGAACCGTGCGAGACAATAATGTGCTTCTCGTAATGTTTTTTTTTCTTTTTTTTTTCCTTTTTTTTTCTCGGAGATGAGACGTGGGTGTGAGTTTTTAAACTCCCGGTTAAGGTCATTGAAAAAAAATGGTTCGTGAAAACGAGAGCAAAGGTAGTAGAAAATACTGGATTTTATATAAGATGGAGATATGTGAGGAAAAAAAAAGAAAAAAAGAAAAGCATCGAGTAGTGAACGAGTCTTTAGAAATTCTAAAAATATAGTGCCGTAAATGAAAGAGGGATAAAAAAAAAAGCCAACTGCATTAACGTCGAGCAGAGACGTGGAGGAAATGAGAGAATTTTTCACAGCATCCATCGGTTCATGCTGATGATTCTTGGATTCCTATCTCTCTTTCTCGTTCTTGTACTCTTTTGCTCTCTCCTGAGGAAAAGGATGCAAGATTAAGATAAAGATGAAACAGGAAGTCAGGGGTAGGCGAACCGGAGTGAGAAAATATACATTCATTAAAGTTCTCTGGGCCAATGTTTTATCCCGAGCTATGCCTCTCTCTCTCTATCGCGTTTTTACTATCTCTGTTTCCGTATCAACAACCTCCCGAGACATGAAAATAAACAACATTGTTAGACTGGGATTTAAGTTGCGATGAATTTAAGTGCGTCGAGGTAACATCGTTAGGATCAAGAAACGAAGAAAATAAAACCAAGTTATAAAATAAACACGGAGTTAGGTTAAATTTTGATGATTCTCGTCAACACTGCATTTGGAATGAATTTTTATATTTGGATTCTGAATGGTTATCAAATTCTGAAGAGAAAAGTCTTGAGAAGTTTTTGTGTCCGATGCACCGTTGAAGAGATATCGATGGATCAGTGATGACCAATCCGCTGCGATACACACGCCACGCCCCTTTCTTCCAATCGGTGAATCCCATTGGCTCGGACTAATTGTTTGATATCTCGAGAACGGTGCGTCGGACAGAAAAATCCTTAAGGAGTTTTCTTTCCGGAATTGCACGCTCGTTCCGTTTCCCAAAGAATATTAACAACTTTTTGGACAGCCAGTAAATTTCAGCGGCATTAATCACTCAAAAATACCTGTACTCGATTAATACGTCGACAAGCTCATCGCGCTACTTTTATTCGCCTTTTTATTTATCGAGATTGAACATTTAGAGAGGGTTGTTCGAAGCTCATACTCGTAGTTGGATGCCATCGTGAAACGACGAATTGGATGACCACACACTCTCGAACCGCGATGTTTTGAGTGAGATTGAGTGTTCCAACATCCTGAACAAGTGTCGCACATGTCGCTAACGATCATCTCGAGATATACCTCCCAACGAGGATGACGTCAGACGTGATACGTAGAAAGCCAGAGAGAGAGAGAGTGAGAAAGTAGAAAAATCAAATGGACAACATTGAAAAATGATTTTTTTCACTTATAAAAAGATTCTCATTCATAATAACGTAAGACCTTGCACGCTGAGAATAGTATGAACTAATCTCGATATATTTTTTGTTTATCCAAAATAAAACCATTTATCGTTTATAAAAAATCATTCAACAAATTCAATAAACGATTTTTTCTAACAGGGGAGAGTAAAATTCAAAAAAAATAATGACTACACTTCCATAAGGGAGATGAAGGATTCGAAAATGAATAGAGCGAAATAAACGACACGAGTAAATGAATAAAAACAAATTTGGCTAATGGAGCGAGTGACAAACTTTTTTTTTTGTTTTTTTTTGTTTTTCACATGGGACACACGTTTTTTTCAACCTATACTCAAGTCTATCGACGTTTCGTCGACGCCATTGTCGACGTTTAACCAAAATAGATTTTCCTCACTCTCTCACTGTCCTCAGCGAGTCGCTAATACACGCGCCAAAGCTTCTCTTCGTCTTTTCTTATATATTTATATACACACATATGAGACATTCTATACGGAGCTGGTCTTCGTTTGACCCTCACCAACTGCGATTTCTCAAAAAAAAAAACACTCTCGGATCTCATAAGAAGATTACAAAAAACAACAACAAAAAAAACAAAATCCAATGTATTTTTTTTTTCGTTCCAAAACTAAATTAATCAACATCGAATTGCAACTATAAATAAAATAGTAAACACGATTTTAAGTTTACACTTCCCGCTTCAATATTTACCCCATTTTTTTAAACAAATTAACAAAAAATAAAATGGTTCATCTTGAGAGAGAATCAGGGGCTGAAATTCTATTGTTTTTAGACAATCGTTTTGAAAGTTGGAGGATATATTCAAGAAAAGTCAAAGAACGTACTGTAGAAATTTTGAAAAAAATTGTTACATTTCGTAATTTGTACCGAAACTCCTTAATTAAGTTAAATTGTTTATTAAAAAAAATTAATCACCAACGAATATAGTAAATCTGAATAATTTGCAATTAATTATTAACGAAATAATAATTGTACATAAAAAAAAATAAAAAATACATATTTATAGAGATATTAATGAAGAGTAAATGAAGTTAAATTTAAAAATGAAGAGTGACAGGGAGGGTGAGATCGAGGAGGGAGGAAAGCGAAGGAAAAGCACAAATGAGTGATCGGAGGGGTGTGTGTATGTGTAACCACAGGTGGTGGGCGTCCCGACGAAGAGCGCCGCCGTCGCTTTTTCGCCGCGACAAACACAGCACTATCTACTGGCATCATCACACGCGGTTTTGCCGTCGACCCGTCGACGACGAGGACCGAGTTTCAGTCTCGCGTCGGTCGTTTTCCATCGTCGTTCTTCATAGTCTTTCTGTAACCACTGGGTTTTCATATTATTTTACATTTTACTTGACGGATCAACGAGTTTGTTTATTCTTTTAAACAATATTTATAATAATTTGTTGGTTTATTTTTTAAAAAAGTTTATAAAAGTGTTGGTTTGACGTAATTTCGTGATAAAATAACGCGACGAGCAGTATTCTATTTTTTCTTTTGTTGTTTTGTTTTAAATAATTACAATTAATAATAAACAATTGATAAGGGAATATAATTGTGAAAAGAAAACGTGAAGGGATCGACGGATTTCTCGATCTTTTAATTACATAATCGCGCATAAAGAATTTCGTGATATTAAATTTATTCACGATGTTTTTTTATTATAAATTATTCGTTTTACATCCTCGAGTGTGTCCATCGATTTTTCAAAATTCGTGATTAATTTCTAGTTGAAAAAAAATAAAATAAAAAATAAAGAAAAAATTTGAAATACAATTTATTTTGTGCGATCTCCAGATGTAAAATAAACAACTCGCGAGCAAAAATTGGTGTTGGTGATCGCGACCGATTAATCGAGAGTTTTGTAGGGGAGGTGAATAAAAAATAATAAAAAAATAAAAAGCATCGATCGTGTTCGCCGGACGAGAGGGCGAATAAAAGAGTGCAATCTTCGATCTTATTATTCGGAACCACATCGTGGAAAAGTTGACACCAAGTTTGGTGTATATTAAAGAAGAATAAGAAGAAGGGAAAGAAAGAAAGAAAGAAAGGGGGCGAAAGAGGAAAGAAAAGAAAGAAAAAAAGAAAAACGTTTGTGGCTCTGAGTGATCGTCGAGCGTCGACGAAAATGAAGCGAAAAAGAAGGTCGCGAGGGATAAAAAAAAATGTGTCCTCCCGAGAATTTTCGTTATTGCAATAACCGTGGAAAAAAGGGGGTGGAAAAAGGGGGGAGAAGAGAAAAAAAAAGAAAGAACGTGACTCGGCCGAGTGATTGGGAGACGTCTCAGGTCTGACAAGGTAATTTGATATTTGCTCTGACGTTACCAACCGCGAGTTCATTTTTTGTATTTTTTGTATATTTTTTTTTTTTTCACTTTTTCACTTTTTTCTTGCCTCCGAATATTCATGAAACGTTAAATATATATATGCGCACATTTTACATTTACAATATTCACGAAAAATTTTAGTCACCCACCAGAGAAATCCGGAACGAAGAAAAAAGTCTATAAAAATAACTACCCCTTATTTTTTTGCCTGGTGAAAATTCAAAGAATTTCCCTCACGTACTTTTCACGTATTTATATAATGAATATATACGGAATTTGTATGAATTATTCAATCGAAACTACAGGCCAAAATAATGAAAAAAAATAATAAAAAATTGCCATCGAAATCGATTAATCTCTCGTCGATGTTTTTATATGTCATGAGATTAATTAAAAAAAGAAGAAAAATACTTTTTTGCAATACTGACGAAACTTGCAGGACGAATTTAGGAAAAATCGAGCTTGATTTTCTCTTCACCAATTTTGACACTACGAATAAAATTGATTATTCGATCGATTTGTAAAATGTGGGGTAAAATGGACGATTTGAAAGAAAAAATCAATATTTTACGCACCAAGTTCGAGAGTAGAGTTTTGCGAAAAGCGTCTTAACGGCGGTTGTCATGGTGACGTAGACTTTCGATGAAACGAGACGAAGGCTAAGAAAAACTCAGCCCCACCTCCCCGCCTCTTCACCCTGGAGAATTTCCTCCTCTGTTGAGGCTGGAGAGAAAACGCGCGCACGTTTTCTTCCGGCTATTCTTTCACCTTGGACCAGTTGCCAGAGCAACGTGAATCCAAACGTCTACCGTCGACGAGACCGACGAAACCGACGTGCTTTCTCTTTTCCTCTCTCTTCGTCTCTTTTACTTCCTTTCTTTCATTCTTTTTCGAAGCCGTTGGAGGAAATTACGTGACCGGGGATAGAGAAAAGGAAAAGAGATGAAAAAAGTGAGAGAAAGAGGATGGAAAAGCAGGAAAAAAAGTCACGTGCTGGATTTACCTTTTTCCTTTTCTCTCTTCGTCTTTTCCTCCCTTTTTTCTATTTTCCTTCCACTTTTCTCTCCTTCTCTCTCACTCTCTTTCGAACAAAAGTGCGGGGATCAGCTCCAACTTTTTCGTCGTCTCGTTTGATTCCCGTCGAATCTTTCCGCAGACTCTCTTCTCGCTTCGAAAACTTAGCTCGCAAATTTTGCTTTTTTTTTTTCCCCCTTCGCCGCGACAGACCACCTTCGAAGAATTCTCAAAATCGAACTTCTCCGTTTCTACATATATACAAATCTTTTTTTTTCTTATACTTACTTTTGACCAATTTTTTCATCCTCTCGAAAACTTTCGCCAAGAAAATGATAAATATTTTATTAAGTTCTCATTATTTATTGCACGCACCAAAATCTTTGCTGCGTGCAATCAATAATGAGAAAGCAAGAGAGAGAGAGAGAGAGAGAGAAAAACGATGGAAGTGACAGCAAGGTTTCGTTTTCTCTTTATTATCTCTGTGAGCTCGAAATTTCTTCCGGTATCGGCCTCTCTTCGTCGAGAAGATTCATTTCCGGTATTCCGTATATATAAAAATATATATTCACGCGTCTATATATATTTTTCTGAAGGAAAAAGATGCACCAGCTGGTCTGATATAACGGAGCAAGTGTGCGTTCTCCTCCAGGCATTTTATCATCGTTTTCTCGTTCCACACGACGAAACGATGCGCTCTTTTCCTCCCTCCCTCCCTCCCCCCCTCCCCTTCGCGCCTCTTTTCCTCACCCCATTCCTCTTTTTAATATACAGAAAAGCTGCAATTGTACCGGATCTATTCAGCAAGAGAGTTTCACGCACGTAACGCTTCTTGAGCCCGCAACAGAATACAATATTATATACGAGAATTTAATTTTCTACCGAGGGATGTGATACAGTAGGAAACAATGTTTGTGGAAACAGCAGGGGACAAAAAGTATGAAAATAAATATGAAAAAAAAATATATATATATATATAAATATACGAAACAAAAATAAAGAATAAAATGAAAAAGCAATAATGCACCTGTGCACGTAGCATTACGTGAAATTGTAACAGTTGCGCCTTGAGTTAAAACCTCGCTCTGTCAAGTTTTAGACAGACATATTTTGATGCATTGAACATTTTCTTATTATTGTGGGAAAATAGTATTTTTTTGTTGTTTTTTTTACAATATTTCGTGGTTAAAGTCTTGAATATTGACGAAAAAAAAGTTTAATCCAGTTATTGGTCTGCAGGGTGATGACGAATCGACAATTTTTGATTAATTCAGCGAATTAATGAAAAAGTTGATCCTCGTTCTATCCTTGAATTATAGAAACAGTGGAATTTGATGAAAAGTGCTTACAAAGTGCAGAGAAACTCAAGTGAAAATGTAGGCCGATTTATAAACGACGAAAAGAAACCTCTTTCTAAAAATGTTATCAAAACTGTCAGAGAAAATCTCTAACCTCTTAAAAATCAGAGCTACGAAAAATCGTCTGCTAGAAACTGTTCTTTCAAATTTAACTTTCAATTCTGTTTTCTTTTCTTTTTTTGTTTTTTTTTATTGCTACGAAATGTGTGTGGAAATTTTTCTATGCTTAGAAACATCGAGAATTATTTTTGATTCAATTTTTAAACAGAATAATGTTGCATTAATGAAACAATTTTTAAAATTTCATTTTCCTTCGTTGAAAGTTCAATATCTTGATATTTTTTACGCAAACATCTAAAGAGATTCCTTGATAATTAAATATTTGAATTAGCAGGAGAAATATCTTAAAATTACAAAAAAAATGGCTAAAAAAGTGAAATAGTTAAATTATTTTTGGGAGACAAAGCATTCAATGCTGTTGCACAGAATCTCGACCTTTTAATTAGTCGTCGATGACGTCATTTGAATCTTGACTGTTAAAATTATATTTAATTATTTGACTTTGTACTTGGAAAACATAAATAATCATTGTCTCGAAATTCTTGGTAAATTGTCACAAACACTCAAAGCTACACGATTGCGAATTCTTCAGTTGAACAATAATAATTAGAGCGTTGTTGCAACACCGCGAAGGGGAAGATCTCGATTCCTTCTCTCACGGTTGTAAATCAGGTCGACATAATGGGGTCAGGAGTATTTCCTCGTCGTGTGGAACGCTCTCTGGCTAGCTAGACAACTTTTCTCTCTTTTTCTCTCTCTCTCCGTCTCTCATTCTCTCTTTCTTCGACTATTAATTATCATTCTCGAAGATCTTTCCGATGTGTCCAATGCACACACGTGTAACTAAAAAAAGGATCTTTCGATTCTCCGATGACCGAAGGCGAACGACTGATCCGTTTTTTTTTTATAGAAATATTGAATTAAATTTATTCCTGCTCCAGGTCCATGAACATTTGACCCCAAATATTGTTCGTATTTGCCTAAAATCTTATAAACCGTATAAACAATTAAAAAAACACTGAAAAGAAATGAAAAATGAAAATTTTTATGACTTTTGGGACACCCTGTAGAATTAAAACTCTAGAAATGCATCAACAGGGGAGCATGGGGCAAAATGGACCCCTTAAAGAATTGAGCTCGATTACAAGTTGCACAGAAAATGGTGAAATTTTCAACTTTTGGGGAAACATAATCTGAGTTTTAAAAAATATTGTGAAAACTCGATTTTCCTTCATTTTTAGGAGATCGCACTTTGCCCCGTACAAAATTTTGGCTAGCCCGCTTTGCTCAGGGGTCCATTTTGCCCCATATTTCCCTATATACAGATATATTTAACATATAAATAGTACGTGAGAGTTAGTGCAAGAAAATTGGCCGTAATTCATTGTTTCACGCGCATTTGCGATTCCAAATTTTCTTGCTCTTTGGATCCATTGTCGCGGTTTTGTGTCGTGTGTCTTGAGCGAATAAGAAGAGGAGAAGAAATTCTTGGCAAACCTGGGAGATTCGATATCGTCGTTTGTACCCTGACGACTCGAAGCTCCCATTCGTCGAGAACTCGTCGTCGTCGTCGTCGTCGTCGTTATGTCGTCGACGTATTATTAAGCTCTGGCTTGTTGTCGACTATTCAATGTACATATACGTCCCTATTAGATTAGGCGATATCTAAAGTAATACCTTCGTTCGAAGAAGGCTTTTCCTTTCGCCTAATCCCCGCAGTTCGCTGATATCGAATCTCGAGGAAGACGCGAAGGATGGAATCCCGAAGGGGATGCGAGAGAACGATTGCCATTGGGGGCGTTTTCGAACATTCGAAATTGTACATTTATTGGTAAACCAACGTGAACCTTCACTTTCTCACACTCGACCTTTTATTCCACAGGCCACTTTTGACTTTTATTTCATTTTATGTTGAACATATTATTTTTCATTATTTTTAATTAAATTGTTCAAAATTTCTCAATTTTGTCATTTGTTTTTCGTAATTTTTTATATTTAATTTTCTTTTACTCGTCTATTGTTTCTCGATGTATTTACATCGAGAATTGCAGACTTTTGTTTTGAAAACCCGTGTCGAAAGACCAGGGAAGGCATGTTTGTTTAATTAGAAGATAAAAAAAATCGTTTGGGAAAAGAAATGAAATTATGAAGAGAACGAAAAAGAGAGAGAGAGAGGGAGAGAGAAAGAGATAAAAAGATTCGTGGCTAAGCTCTCTCTTACGACGATAGATAGAGTTCGAGCTTTTTGGCAAACGTCCAAGAATCTGTATAAATACCTTCGGGAGTCACCGTTCTTAAATATATGTATACAAAAACACACACACACACACACACATTGGTGTATATAAATATATTTATATATTTTATAAATACGTTTACACATGTATATGTCTATATATATTTGCGTCCAATTGTTAAAAAATATACAGTTTCATTCTACTTCTTTTTATCGCGATATACATTTCAACAATTTATATTAATTCTCTCCTAAATTCTCTCTCTAAATTCGAGCCTGACCTTCCCTTCGGTATATTTATGCGAAAAAAAACGTTATTTTACGTTCGATAATGCACTATTATTTATTTGACCGTTTAGAAGAGAATCTCGAGATATAATAACGCTTGTAAAATATTTTTCAAACTTATTTATCGTCCTATTTGTTTAATATTTAGCTCAGAAAGTGCTGACCATTAAATATTCGTACAACACACTAGACTCAATTCTTGCAGATGTTTTACATCGTCATATGCCAACTATTTAACAAATATTACGTTGCTCTTTGTGAATTTGAAAATAAATACGCAACAGTCTTTCGAGAACAGTTTTTTTTTGCCCATTTTTTTTGTATTTTGTTTAAATTCATTGTTTATTATGAAAAATCATGAAAATCGCTATCAGCTCGTGTCAAAGTCGTTGAATTTTGTTTTCTATTCTGTTCGAATGTATTTTTGGTTCAGGTGACAATGTAACGAGAAGAAAAAGGTGTTTCTTGCCAATGTTGTCAACTCGAAATATTCGGTTTTCCATTTTTTTTTGCAGATTTTTTCGTATTTTTTTTTTTTTTGTTCTTTTTACTCGTCGAGTACGTTGACCGTTTAACGATGTAACAGTTGTTGGAAATTGTTCGCACGTTCACGCGATAAATATCGATGAAGAAAGTGCATCGGACCCTCGACGCGATGTTAACCTCGAGAATTTTTTTTTGTCTTCCAACAATTGTTATTTTTGTTCGATAAATATGTTTTTGATTATTTTCTTCGTTAATATATATTTTTTTTCTTGCAAATTAAGTTACGTGTTATTTCAGTCCATGATGCACTCAAGTGCATGAGTGCTTCGTAGGTTTTGGCCCACGTCCTCGTCCCTCCCTCTCTCTCTCTCTCTTTTCTCCGTTTCTCAATCTTTCTCTCCTCCTCCTCTACTCGAGCAAATATTTTCTTGTTGCACGATTAAAAAGACAAATTTATTCGAGTTGTCAGTCGAGGCTTTTCTCCCGGATCATTTGACTCAAGACTTCTTGTTCTCGGTTTATTCTTCAAGAACGTCCAAAATAATAGATACCCCGAAGGTTCTTTACTGAATTAACGAATTTACAGTAAACAGCTGCTCGTCTCGAGACACATTACTCGTCAACATCAAATCATTTAATCCCCAAGGAGATATTATTTTCAATTTGGCCTTCCTCAACATCGTCATTTTACAATCCCCCTTTTCATTCCTTTACTTTTATTTGCTCTTCATACACACCTACGAAATTCCATACTTTATATACTCTTGTCTCAGTCTATTACAATCTTGCACATTTTTTATTTGACGTTTTCTCACATTTTCTTTATATTTTCCTCACATTTTCTTCAAGAAATTTTCTCTCTCTCTCTCTCTCTCTCTTTCTCTCTTTCGTGTTTACAATACTGACTCATCTACGAAAACAAGTCTTTCCACTGCCCTCATAATCCAAAATCTCATATTACGACGAATTCAAGGTCGAATTTACAAAATTACGAAGTTTTTACTATTTTTCCGATTATAATATTATTGTATTTTTTAATTAATATTTGTATTATAATATAATATAATTTTTTTATATATTATATTATTATTCTTATTATTATTATATTAATATTATTGTATTTTTAAATGAAAATAACAAATTTAAGGTCATTTGTATATTTAAAAATAAATACGTATCATAAAAAATAATGACGTGACAGTAAAATGACGTGAATTATTTGTCACGTTTTTTAAATTACGATTGTTGACCGACTTATAAATAAATATATATAATAATTGGTCAAGATTTCATAAACCGCGTGATCAATTTATGAGAATTCTTGTCACACGTTTTCTCGCCTCGTCAAACGTTTCAAGATGAATTTTGGCGCAAGGCCACCGATTATTGTTGACAATTGAGTATCTCCTTAAGTTGCGACTCCATTTTTCCCCACTCCCTTTTCTTTTGTTCCTCATTTTCCACGTTTAAGTCACTGTTAGAAAAAAAATATTCGTGATTTTCGCCTTGACGCGTTGAGTGACTTGTTTATTTTTGAAAAATAAATCGAGTCACTGAACTCTACAAAAACTTGCTAAAAAAAAAATATACATACTAGGGAAAGATTTAGAGAAACTTGCTGCCAAAAGAAAAAGCATTCTCGTGAAAATTACACGCAGTGAATGACCCGTCAGTGAATTTTTGATGACAAATTTATTTCACAGCCTTTTTCTGATGATCCAAAAAAAAAACAAAAGTTCTACTGCATTTTATTTTCGAAATTAAGCAATCGATTTATTTATGAATAAAAAAAAAAAAATCAATTAATCACGAGTGTCAGTGACGATTAATGCCAAAAGCAATATTTCAAAATATTCGTGAGTCTTTTAAATGAAAATATTAGCAGGTTGAAAGTTCCATACGTTAAAAATAAATTTAGGTGAGAATAAAAAGAATATTAACTTTATCGGATAAGAAGGGAAGTAAAAAAAAAAAATAATAATAAAAAAAATATTTAAAAAATGTTAAGCTCGGTGATCCTTCAGCGTCGAAATGCATCTGCGTCTCTATTTTATATCAGAAGAGGGCTCGATAAAGAAAATATACCGCAAAGTTTTTCACGAAGAAGAAGACAAACGACTATGGCAGGAATATCCTCGTGGGTTTCCAACCTGTTTTAATCCGAACTCCGGGGCTTTTTATATGCGACGTTCTTTTATCCGTCGCGAACTTGGTGACCTGTCCCTTCTTCTTTTTTTTTTCAATTTCTTCTCTCTCTCTCTCTCTCTCTCTCTCTCTTTCGTTTTCTATAGCGGACGATTTTCTTTAGTTCTTTTAAGCTCCTTTTTTTCTTCCACAACGTTTTTTCTTCTACTTATCCACCGCGTCAGGTTGCAACCGAAGGAGGTCAGCAGCTGGGCATCGTAGACTGGTATAACTTAAAATTAAATCCGAACTAAAGTCTCGGTGACGGTGACGAAGGACACAAGCCGTCTTAATTGCTCTCAGTGTCTCGGACTCGGACGCTTTCCCACCGGAACTCTTTTTTTTTGCTCTCTCTCTTTATCTTACCCGAAGCTTTTTTTTCAATACTTAGCTTTTTTTCCTTATTTTATTTCCAGTTATTCCTGAGGATAAGTTTCTCCGAAATTCGTGCCCACTTCGTCCTGATTTTCTGTTCAATGTTTTTTTTTTCTTCTTTTCTCCAGACTATTTATATTTTCGACTTCTTTTCTTCCCCTAGGCCATTTTTTTGTTGCCTGTCTCGCTTTTATCTAATCTTCTTTCTAGCCACTTGGGAAGATTGATTTCTTCGAAATTCGTCATCACGACCTACTGATTTTGTTTGTTTTTCATGTTTTCTTTCGTTCGATGTATTTATGTTCTTCACTTTTTTTTTACCGTCTTCCAAACTTTGTTTTCTTCGTCCCAATTTTTCTTGGTTAATTTAATTAATGAATTTTAATTAATTTTAGTCAGCAAAATAGTGTTTCTTTTTAAATTCATTTCAAAATCCTTATCAATTTTTCTAGAAACATTGAAAGCTTCTTGCACGATTGATTAAATAAATTGCGTTTCGAATCAAAGTAGACAGCAAAAATTATTGCATTTCGTGTCCACGTGTCGGACTCGCAGATCGATAAATTTCTATCTGGCTGCCATTTTGACTGCGGATAATCAATCAATCGTCGTTCTTTATTACATGTTCCGCATTTCTCTCGAGCACGTCAGCGTGTTGCGTTGCACGAGAGGGGTTGCTCAACCCCAATAAGAAGAAGAAGAAGAAGAAGAAGAAGAAGAAGAAGAAGAAGAATATACGAGTTTTTATTTGATATCGAAATAATTAATCCATTAAATATTATCATGTCACGATATCATTAATTTTTTTTGAACTCCTCTACGAATTCCTCAAAACCCTTTTTCTTGCAAAGAATCCAAAAAAAAATACAATTTACCATCGAAAAAAATGGGTCAAACTGTAAAAAACAAAATTAAACATTTTTCTTTTCAAATTTCTATCATTTCCATTTTTTTTCCAAGTTCTCTTCTTCCTTCATTCGTGTTTCTACTCTTCTCCAGCTTCGCCCACACCCAAAGAGATCCGTTTAGTCAGAGTTGCTGTCACCGAACAGTAAAGCTCGGACAAGAACAACGTTCTATACGTGTCTCTTCAGTGGTTACACCAGCAGAGCAGGATATACGTATATATTAATAGTCCTTGGTAAACTTTAAGGACGTAAACCACATGATTTAACACGTAAAGTGATGTTGGATAAGTCCTTTTGCCTGCAGTGGCAAATTTCAACATATATATTAATCCACATATATAATGTTAAGATCTATATACAGATATATATCGATAATACAAGTATTTGGGTAGGGTTCGTATGCTCAGAGTCGTGAATAACGTTCAGGAATACGGCAAACTTGGACGTACCTCCTCCTCATCCTCCTCCTCCTCCTCCTTCTCCTCCTCCTCTTCGTCTCGCATTGTCCGTCGCAAAGCGACAAGTAATGAATTTTGCTGTAGTTAGGCACAGAACGTATAAACGCACGTCGCCCAATTCTAGACTTCTCTCTACTGTTGCTTTATGCTCTGTCTTTATGTGTGTCTCTCTTTCTCTCTCGGGAGAGGGAGAGAGAGAGAGAGAGAGAGAGAGAAAGGATAGAAAGAGAAGGAATGTCTACTCGAGACGAGACTCTCCCGTTGCCTAATTAACGCCAAATATTTCAAGCTCTAGAGACGGGCGAACGGAGAGCTGAGCACCCAGACGCGCGTATTTCTCTTTTGGCTGTATAAGCTAACTCTCTTTTTCACCCAGTTTCACAATTGTTCAGTCCTTTCCCCCCCCCCCCACCCCCACCCTCTTCTTGCCGTACATATATATTATTTTAACAAAGGAAATCGGAACTGTGCCTCTGTGCTCTTCGAGTTTTAAGAAAAGAAAGATAAATTGAGCGTGTAATTAAATGTGGAAGCTTTTGGTATTCTGTGTGTGTGTATGGACTTTTTTTTCGTCTTTTCAGACCGTGATTATAATTAATTTGTGTGTGAAGTTGCCTGGAAAAAGAATCATGTTTCAATCCTTACGTTTTAATGGTGTTTTTGAAATTTTTGGAAATTTCAGTAGAAAAAACCAGTATTTTGACAGCCCGGAGGCGAGAAAAGTATTCATAAGTTTTGACGTTTATAGAAAAATCTTCAAAAAGTCTTCAAAAATGATCCTCAGGATGAAAAAAGTATAAAATTTTCGTAGTTTAGGATTTTTTCCAAATCTAGTCCACGTTTTTCGATCGAATAATTTTTTCTTTGAACTCCCTGAAGAAAAAACCTGTTTTTTTTTGTTTTTTTTTTTTAGGATTTCTTTCGAAAACAAAAGCACCGAGGAAAAATGTTCACAAAAAAGGGAGATTGACTTGTCAAACACACTGATTTATTGACGGGGCAAAAAAAAAAAACAAATATACACATACATACAGCCTGTGGAAAGTAATTTTTTTTTCATGTATGTACAACGAGTACATGACATATTGTAGCAACGGCAGTGACATTTGCCAGCATGTAATGAACCAGTCTACCCTTTTTGTTCTCGCATCACTGAGTACTCGCTCGATTCGAGCGTGCCACGTGTCGTCTCCCTCATCGAGAATCAGAGCGTTGCTCTTTTTTTATATTTTTATTTATAGCACACATATTTATTTATTTAAACCGTATTTAGATACGTTTTGAATAAATGTGTGAGTACAACTGGGTTGAGGGATAAATAATTAGAAAGAAAAAAAATCAGGAGCTGTCTGGGACTATTTTTGTCGGCCATTTTGTCAGCAGAAGTGTTATTCGATCGGAAATGATTTTTGGACAATTGAGCAAAAGTTCGAATATCAAAAATAAATAAACATTTAGTCGTCTTTTGGTTGGAAAAAATATAAAAATTGTTGAGGGGAATTGTATATTTTAGTAACAATTTTGTGACGCGAGGACAACGTGGATGATTATAATTAATGAGCTACCTGTGTCTCGATGTCTATTAACAGTGTTGGTGGATAATTATGAATCCACCCGTGTCTCTAGTGTCAGTACGATTGAAAAACGATGAGATTGTAAATCAAACGATTTTTGAGTGTGTGTGTTTGTGTTTGTGTGTATAGATGAATATAGACGTTTCCGCTAGACAACTCCCACACGTTCAATGGACCTGGTGGTCGAGATTCTTGATGTTTTGCCACGCTTGGCAGACTCTAGTGATCGATGTATAGAGCTCGTAGCTATAAACGCAGACATTTGACTACAAGCAAAAAAAAAGTGGTTGACTCAATGGTGAACATGCCAAATTTTGTACTAGCAATGTTCGGAGTTGATAGGTCTTGAAATTCTGAAGAGAAAAGTCCTTTGAAGTTTTAATCTACGGTGCACCGTTGTTGAGATATTAATTAATAAGTGACGAGCCAATACGCTGAGTCGAAAGAACTCGCTGAGTGCACGCCTACCGGCCGCGCAGCCTATGAGCGAGCAGTGGGCGGAGCCTAGCGCGCTCTTGGCTTCTTTAATCGATATCTCAGCAACGGTTCGTCGGAGAGAAATACCTTCAAAGACTTTTCGCTTCGGAATTTCGTCAGCTGTCGTACTGCACCAAGAGTTTATGTGATTTTCAAGACACCCCGCGCATTTGCGTACCTATTAATGTGCATTTTCTCGTCGAGAGTGTAAGACGACCTCCTAAAAAGACGGATCGAGCAAGACGTACATAACTAATGTCTAATTTATACGTCTGGTCGAGAGGAAAAATATACTCTGAGTGTCCGTGATTGTGGCACACAGACACATATATCTTGCTTCTTTCAAAGCTCCTTCTTTACCTTATCAATACCTCAAACTCGTAAGGGCCTAACTGTTGCTTCTAAATATTAGAAAATTTCCTAAGATACGCCTTTTTTGCATTTCGAAAAAGCGTTCTATCCGAATTAGAAACAGAGCTAGATGAATCACACGAGGAATGACGTTGCTATGCAGAAACTCCTCGGAGGGAAAAGCTTCCTCTCGTGAAAGAAAATCTCAGCAACGTGATTTATTGCGCCCAGCACTTGCAACACACATTGCAATTATAAACACGCTTGCATGTGTGTGTGAACTTTTCTGTGTGAAACTTTCGTATCAAATCTAGGTCTCGAAAAATTTGTAACGCTTTTGGAATTGAAAGTAGAAAAAAAAACGAAAAAAAAATCCGCGAATCTTGGCAACAGTTCCACATGATCTTTGACTAAAGAATTGTTGGATCGAGCACGTCATTGGATGAATCTCAATTGAAGCATTTACGGAATTTTAATCGAGTAAACTTTGGATTTCCGGTTTTATTTGGAGCGATCGTTTATTCTGGGACTTAATGTTTATAGGTTTTGGGAGTACAGAAAAAAAAAATTCAATAAATAAAGGACCATCGACAGTAATTAGGTGTGATTTATTTTATACCACGTGCGTCTTAATATACAACTTTTTGACAGATCATTACTTTTCAACATTTAATTATCATTTTTACGAGCGGATTTGCTCAATTTCATTTTTTTCGATAAATAAATTTCACTCGAATGTTATTTCACGTACTTTTAATTCAACCGAAAGATTTTTATACTCAAAAAAATAATAATTGAATCGTAATTACAGAAATTATGTCCTGGTTTAACAATTTTTTTTATTTTTATTCGTATTCTTCTGACTAAATACGAAATTATGTCGTTAAAAAAATCGTTTTTCGAACAACCTTTCTCACAACTATTACGTACTCGGTTCTAAAAGTCTCGCTACAAATGCACGATTTCGTGAAACATTTGAAACATACTTAAAAACATAGGCACATTTGCGATGCTTTTACGCTTTACTTTACTGCATTTCTCGTTTCTATTTTCGTGTCGTCTGTTCCATAATATTCCAGCGATATCATGTTTCAATGAGAGGCCACGTGAGAATGAATCAAACGAAAAGGAGAATCAAGGAGAGAGCAACGATACTCGTATCGCATCGTGACTGATCCCTCTTTAAGATTCACGTTTTACGATCTCTAGAGCTTCACAGTTTCCTTTACATCTTTTTTTTTTCTCTCTCTCTCTCTCTCTCTTTTTGTTCTTGAATATTGTTGTTATAATTTTTTTTATTTTTCTCTTCTATTTCTGTTTTCTTTTGTTTTGTTTTTTCTTCCATTTATATTTTTTTTTCTCTCGCTTTTTCTCTCTTCCTACTATTTTCTCTTCTTTTTTATCTCGAGAGCTCAGCCAATATTTCGAGTTCCTAGAATAAAACGTGGCTCTTCTCATCATTTCTCGCAAATCTTCTTCATACTTTCTTTTCCTCTCATGCTTCCGTTTTTTCTTCCTCGTTTTTTTTTTATTCTCCTAGTCGACGAAACTATTAGCTCGACTAAAATCCCTCGGGCAATAAACCTTACCGTATCATATAAGCACCCCAAACCTCCCTTCATCCTCGCTCGATCACGATTGATACAAATCACAGATACGTGACGTCTTTTGTCGACTCAATACGAATTTAATGTTCATAACGTATACGAGATAAGCTTTTTCTTATTCATCCAAAGATTTATTTGCTGCTGATTTGACCTCAATAACCAAAAATTCATTCAAATTTACTTACAGCGCAAATTCAATTATCGCTCAAATTTTTAATTTACTCATTTTTTAACTTTTATTCATTTATTTTACTTGAAAATTTACTATTTTTTATTTACTTATTCGTCACCTCTAAAAATTTAGTTTTAACGAAAAAAAAATGACGTCACTTCTATTTGTTTTTCTTCAAATATGAGGGAATAACTTTTTTTTCTCCTTTTTCCATTTCTCACGAACATTCAATTTTGCAGTAAATCGTAAATTTTCATTGGGAACAAATACGCGCTCATCAAACGAGAAAAGAATCAGTTTGCAGAGTGAATTTGTTACTGGAGCATTATTATTTTTATCGTTTTATACATTCACGAGAAATTGTGAAAATTGAGAGTTCGAAGTAGGACTGCAATGAGGAAGACGAGAAGACACGAATGAAAGTTGTTCTCGTGCGGTTATCGTGGCGCCATTGCGGTGCATACACCAAGAATTTGACATTTCGTATCTTCCACCCACGTTCGTAAATTACCGGGAACTCATAATTCGCTTTACGACTTTTCACTCGTTCGAAAATTGTTTGTTTCATTTCCAAAGTTATACGAACACAAATATTTCTTTCTTTAACATACAAATTTGGATAAAAAATTAGTTTATTTACAATAATTATTAGAAAATCAACAAAAAATGTGTTTTTCGTTTTCTTTTTTTTTTTTCATGAATTTCATAAATTTTCTACTTCTCTGCGGCTACTAAAATATGCATCTGTATCAACTACGAATTTAAACGACCAGTCGTTCTCACTACTCCACCGAACCAAACTCTCGTCGAACGTTCACCCTCTTCCAAAGACAAAGCTTCGCGTGGCACTCTCTGTCAAGTGCTCTCGTTCCTCTGCCGTGTGTTGCCACTCCAACGATCTCATCCATGTGCAGATTGTGTGCACACGCGGCCACATTCAAATACACTAACGTTCAAAACTTTTTATCCAAAAAAAATGTTTTATTAAATGAAACATTTTTTATTAGTTTATCTAAACATTGGCTTTTGTTCGTACTCGGTGGCATTTTTAATGTTACTTCGAAAATGTTATTAAAAGGACATTTTTTGTTTAATGAGAATAAAAATTACTGGGGTTTATCATTTTTTAATCATGTGACACATGAAGAATTTTTATTTATTACTTTTTTGGACACTCCGAAATGGTTCCCAAGAAAATAATGTTCTCGAAATATTGTCGTTGATGGAGGTGAAATTCTTTTTTTATGGAAAAGGCTGTAGCGACCCAAAAAATTGTTAATTTTGGGATCATTATTTGAAAGAATATTTATAAGATTCAAAATTTTGTGGATTTCACGCCGCGAGTCCAATAATTTGAAAAATTGAAGAACTGAATGAATTTTTCATTTCGTAAGACAATGATTTTTTTTGTTCATCTTTTATTTAGTTGGATGGAAAGTTTGAATAAATAAAAAGAAAAAAAATTCATCTGTTCAGACGCTTTTGAACGGTAGTGTATTCTGTACAATTTTATTCTCGCAAGTAGTAACGACCGTGACGAGTCAGACGAGCTCGGATCGGAGCTCAACGATAAAGAATGAAAGTAGAATCCTCCACTTTCGTTATTTTTCTGTTTATCATGTTTTTTCTGTAACTTAGAAACGTTTTCATGCAGAAAAGCTCTCTCAAAAAGCTCGGGACATTAAATATCGAAAGAAATGCCAATGTTTTTGAATTTTTTAAGAAAACAGATATTTTTAGATTTTTTTTAGCGTTCGTTCAGATTTTGAAGATCAAAGAATTGTTAATTGATCGATTTCCATGAAATAAAAAACTTTAGTTACAATGTTTGACGTGGAAATTGAACGAATGACGTTCAGATTCTCGTAAAATTGATGGCGTATCAATATTTCGTTATGGCTGTACGATTTCTCGTCCCTTCGTTTCGCTCGACCTCACGAACCTTTCCCACCATTTCCATGTTTTTTTTTCTTTTCTTTTCTTTTTTTTTGCCTGGTACAAGCTTTAATACATCTTGTTTGCTCTCTTTTTCTTCGGGAAATCAAAGTTTAACAGAAAAGCTTGGGTCATGCGTGGCCACGAACGACATTGGGGTTGAGGGCGAGGAAAAGGGGAATTTCGATTCGGGCCAATGAACTTCTCCGAGTGAACCCGAAAAAAGAGAGAAAAAAAGAATCGCAAAAAAAAAAAAAAAGAAACCAAATACGGAGGAAAAACTCGCACAACGAAAGTAAGGAATCACGCGCGCATCGTTGCACGTGGCTTATTGCGTTTTCGTGATCGTTCTCCTCGTAGACGAGGAAACGCCGAAGCAACGAGTACGGCTTAGCGTTGAGAGATATTTTGGGGGAAAAAGCTAATTTTTGCCTCTCGATAAAATTCCGAGGTTGACGCGACTCCTTCTTCTTTTTTTGACCTTTCAACCACATTTTTTTCCTGCTCCGGACCAATTTCCTGGATCCATAAAAACCTTGGCCAAAATTCATCCATCCGCGTTATTCGGTATCGTCGCGTATTTATTTTTTTACTCTTGTTTATTATCTTCTCCCACGCGAATTAAAAAAAAAGTCGTTGTCAGCTTTGAAGAAAATTTAGTTTATTTATTTCGAGGTCATATTTTCTATGGAAAACTCTTTCGAAACAAATAAATATTCGTTAACGTTCAATGAAATGTCATTCGTATGAAAACAAATCGATTTTTTTGACGTTTAAGATATTTCTCAAATTCCCGAGAGTTTGACACGAAAATGTATTCGCGCATAACACAGATTTGGCAAACGTTCAAAATGCTGACTTGCCCTTCTGAATCATCCCTATATCATCGTGTGGTAAGGGAACACCAGGAGGGCAAAAGAGGAGAGGGAAGGATTGGAAAGGCAGACAATTTTCTATGCTGTTCTCGTGGACCAATTCTCTCTCTTTCTCTTTCTCTCTCTTTCTCTCTTATTCTCTTCCTTTTTCTCTCATTTTCTTCTTCACGTTTCTGGCCAAGCTTCCCTCATATATACCCACTTATATATACTTTCTCGACGGGTTTTCGTACAAACCCAACGGGGCACTCTGGCTCGCACGTACCGAGCTAGACCTCTGCGAGTTGTTTTACGATCAAAGTTCGGCAACGACATTTGCACGTACTTTTTCTTTTGCCATCGACGACGTGCCATTCCCTCTTTTCTCTCCTCTCCTTCTTTCCTTCCTTCCTTCTCTCTCTCCTTCTCTCTCTCTCTCTTTTTTTCTTTTTGTGAGCTTATGGCTCGTATGCAGGAAAGCACTGGGCGTTATCGACTCCCCTTCTCGTTGGCAGTCTCCAACGATTTCAAAGTAACTCTCGACGCTCCAAAAAAAGCCTAAACTACCTCTTTCGTAAGGATAAAAAACGAAAAAAAAATCCAACAGATTGTTACATCAACGTTGCAACAAAAAAAACAACAAAATTGTCTTAGAATTTTTTTTTAATCTCTAAAAATATTTTTTCACAATCACGATCTAACATTTTTCAAGAACTTTTTACTAAAAAACGATTTTTTTTTTCCATAGATATTTTTATTCCGAGTCCTTATGAATATTAATTATTTCGGGAATTATTGTAATCCTTTTTCAAATCCTGCAAGCAATAGTTAAAAAAAAAAGAAGATATTTTCAAAGTATTCATCACCATTTGGCAAATGGAAGGAAAGGATTTAAAAGAAGGAGAACCACGAAGTTTATCTTGAAATAAAATAAATATTTGAGTTATTTACTTATTCTAGAAACGAGGCCAGGTTGGAAAATAAAAAATTATCTATGACAGAACTAGCATTTACTCGGCTTTAGTACTATACGGGAGGTACTAATCTCTATAAAACCCCAAAGAGAGAGAATACAAGAGAGTACAACGGCGAGGAAGAGGAGGAGGAGGAGGAGGAGGAGGGAGAAATTCTCTTCCAATCGGCTTTGCGTGGGCCGAAAGTCCTCGGCCGAATAATTAATAACTAAATTCGTACGAAGCGTGGAGCTCGAACGTATAATCCCATAAGAACATTTTCCCTGTGCAATTTTAATTAACAGCCTGAAAGCTGAAAAATAAAAAATTCATGATGACGTAAAACGTTGCCTCGAAAACGGCGATCGATCAATAATTCGGCATTTTTTATTTATAATGTTTCTATCAATTCAACAAAATTTTAATGATAAAAATAACTGAAAAAAAATGAATAAATATATAAATAAATAAAAATAAAAATAAATTTTCGTACCGAGCGTGCTTTTCCAACGAGGACGTGTCTTTTAGCGATTTTTCAACCGGTACGTTTAGCTCGGAAGACCCAGTGAAAAGATCCTTTCAACGAGACAACTGGGTCGTGCTAAACTTGCAAAGCTCGAAAGCTCTCTCATGCGCGATTCGCGGTCGCTTTTTTTTCTTTTTCTTTTTTTTCTTCATTCCACTTTTTAACGCATGTACACAATACATAAAAAATTTATATATTTAGCAAATATATAGAAAATGAAGAAAATTATTGCACTCAAACGTCAACGACGGTTCAAAAGTAATTCGAAGAGATTCACGATCTTAGAATTTCTGTCAAATTATCAGAAGCCTTCAAACATTAAAATGTTTTCATACAGACAAATTATATTTTCAAAATATATAAAAAGGTTTTAGTAAAAAAATTATTAATAAAAAAAAAAATTGTATTTCAAGATCAATCGATCCTAATATTTTGCATTATTTTTTTTTACAGAGTGACAACGGGCTAGTGGACACAGATCCTCGTCGACACGCCGGCATGACGGCCATTAATTCGGTAAGCCCAAAAACAAATATTTATTTATAATAATTAATTCCGAGTGAAAGAATATTTCGACAATTAAATGTGTCATACAATTAGCACTATTTACAATTTGTCAAATAGTCAAATTGTCAAATGAAATAAATACATTTATGCATCCATGAACCAAGATGAAAGTTTTTGAGTCTTGAAGCTTGCGACGATAACGCAGTTATCTCGCAACGGAAACTCTCGAAGGGTAGAAACGTCGAGGATTCTGCCACGATCGTCCGAGTGCATCGAGAATTACAAGTGGCCAGAGTGCAATTTCACGTTTGACCCTTCCAACGTTACATTTCGTGTTAGCCATCTTTTCCAATATAACTATATATTCTATTTCATAGACCAGTGGCTAGGCATCGAGATTATATGAAAAGCCCTCCTTAGGGAGAGGTCAGCAAGGACCGAATATTATTTTAGACCATTTTCTCTTCATCCTCCTAAATCTACTCTATTCCTCCCTTTGCACCTTCACATCGTTTCCTCATTCTATCTCAATTCTCTAATTTACACATCGTCCTGAATACCAAATTTATGGATATTTCAATAGGATTTATGTTGCCACATTATTTCGGGATAATTAACACAAACTTAATAATTATTATGAATTTTATTGTATAATAAGAATTAATCATTTTTTTTTATTAATTCGATAGATTTTTTGGATTTTTTTTCAGTCTATTTACGACTGGGTGCTTGTTTTTATTATTTGAATTTAGTTTTGATTTTTATTTTTTAATCAGAATTTTGATGAACTTTTTTAGGGACTTTTTTGAAGCAATATATTATTTATGTAAATTTCTATGTACACAGAAGATGGAAAAATCGTTGAGATTTATTTCTTTGGCGTTTTTTTTCCCTTCGAATCAAAATAACCTTCTCGTACCGATCACGCACACGTTCTAGTCGGTTTAAAGGTCACGTACGAAATGTCATTCCAGGCAATGGGGACAAACTTTGCCTCGTAGAAATATATATGTACATATTGAACTTGGGAACCTTAGCTTTCTTCGTTTTTTTTCGTATTCCACGTGCGTACAGAAGTACTTGCTGGAAAGGGAAGAAACGATTCCTGCTATTTTTATTTTCGGAGTTATTTCCCGCTCGAAAATGAAAGAACGTGAAAAAGAGGAACGAAAAATCCTTATTTTGTTTGTTTGTAGGACAAATTCACGTAATTTTCAAACAAACTCTTTAAAACTTGCTCCAGATTTTCTTGAATGATTTTTCACACTTCCAGACCAGAGGTTGAACGACCTTTTCACTCGAAGGACAAAAGTTCCACTGGTTTTCCATTTTTTCAATCCAACATTCGATCTTTTTTCCACTCGTATTTGTACTTGTGTTCATAAAAAGCGTATAAACCTTATCAGGGATAATCAGTGGGTTTGGAAGTGGGCCATTGAATAGTGAGTACGTGGAGAGTTTGATGTAGCATCGAAAAAAAGCTTTGTCCATTGTCAAACTCGTCCATTAGGTGCGGAGCGTTAAAATATTTATTGAATCGTATACACACGAGGAGGAAAAAGTATACACATTTGCGAGTTTTTCCGAAACGACGTAGCAAACATGAAAAAGAAGCAGCAAAAAAAAAGCGAACAAAAAAGGCACGTGGAAAAGGAGGAATAGTGGATTTGGAAAAGGTGCGAAATCGAAGGGAGGATGATTCGTGGAAAAAAAGGGGGTCGTACGAGTTAGGGTTGCAGATAATTCTTCACACCCTCGCGGCCTATCGCGTCTCGTCATCAAGCATGCAAGGTAATCGGCTCTCGTGAAAAAAAACGAAGCAAAAAAAAACGCTCGGGAACCAATTCTGTACCGAGGACTATACTTTTGTGCAGTGTTTAAAAAAAAGGACATAAATCCCTTTATTTGACCAGGTGAATCATCCGAACAAGCATTTTTTTTCGTCGAGGACAAAAAAAATTGAGGGAAATGGATTTTTGCACGCGATCGTACCCCCTTTAGCTGTTAATCGTTTTTGCACTTTATTTTTATTTTGAGCATAAAAACAACAGAAATATAAAATAATAATGAGAAAAAAAGTGTCGTGGGGTAAATTGCAATTGAATCAAAAGCTTGATTTTGATCGATTTAATGATTTTTTGGTGACCAGCAAATGCCAATTAACGTCCCCATACATTTTAGTCTTCATTTTCGTTTTGTTTGTGTTTTTAAGTATTCCGTTGTGTCTAGGCCTACAGAAATTGTACTGTGTGTCGCGTGGACGGATACGAGGAGACGACGAAAGTCGAGACTAAAAGCACCGAAGAGGATAAACTCTCCGCGGTTTAAATAAAGCTCGTGTATGTGGGTCAGTCGGTGTAGCGTTCACTACTCTCTCTTTCTCTCTCTCTCTCTCTCTTTATCACTGTTACTCACATTCTCTCTTCCTTCGTGTACGCGTACGTATGTAGTTACGCAAGACTCTCTCTCTCTCTCTCTCTCTCTCTTTCTCTCTCTTTCTGTGGTACATACAAATCTTGGAGGTGATCTCCTCGAGTTTGCAACTGCCTCGTTGCATCCTCGCTCGAGAGAAAATCTCATGGTACGAGATAGAGATGGATCAGTGTCCTCGAACCCAAAAGCTCATCGTCCAGAGCTTTGGTGATCTTTTGAGAAAGTTTGTGACTGATGGTGGTCCATAGATAAATATATAATTTTTTGTCAAACCAACTTTATACGATGGATAATTAATTTGCATACATTTGACAGCCACGAAAATGACGTTTCAGAAACTGTGGAACTTGGGATTCGGGCAAAATGTCAAAAAAAAATCATCTCATCAGCAAATCATCATTGAATCAAAATGATTTTTCATATTTGCAAGAATTTTACTATCAAATCCATTTTTAGAACTTTTTTTTTTGTTTTTTACGGAAAATACAATTTACTAGCTCTGCTAAATTTGACGTAAAATGACCCATGGATAAAGTCCACTCACTATATCAAATTCAAAGCCCATTCTATAGCACGATTGGACAACGATGCACACGTACACATTATACGTACCAGAGCCCGGAAGTCTATTGTTGAACTTCGGAGAACAGAAAATTACTTCCGGCCTGTTGAGAGTACAACTTGATGATTTAGTATGCTCGTAAAAATGTCTGAAAAGTGTATGAAAATTGTGAAAAATTGGTCAACTCATCTTTTCATCAGACAAATTCATTAATACTTCTTTTGTTCGATGGTGCAAAAGTTACAATTAACGTGAAACTAAAAACAAAGTGAAAAATATGAGCTTTAGGCTCATATTTTAAGAGAAACCTTTTTGTTTGCTTATTTTTGCAAGAGAAAAACGTGAAATGTAGAAAAAAAACGTTTTTTTAACAAAAAAAGCAATACAGTGATTTAATTTATGTCAAAAGAAAATGAACTAAGCAATGACTCGGTATAAATTGTTAATAATTAATCGAGTCTTGTGTCCACGTCGAACGAATACAATGAAAAGAGGATAATGAAAGATTACGACTGGTCAGTGAATTTGCAACGATTCATCGAATTAATTAATTGCACAATCAATTAGCGAACGGTTCAATTAAAATAATTAGAATCATTGAAAGAGTGTACATAATGAACGAGTCGCCAATCGAAATGCGAGAAACAATAGAACGTCATTAGTCTCATACATAAAATATCAGAATGTAAATCCATAGAAAATTTATTTTGCATAATGATGCTTGTGGCTGGAGATAATCCACTAAATCCACTAATCTTTGGAGAGAATATTTTTAAGACTGGTGGATTAATGAGCTTCAATAATTTTTTCCGAGTTCATCAAATAATGATCCACCGATAAATGGGTTAATGAAATATTTATTAAATTGGAAGTAAAAAAAAAGTTATCAGAAAATATTCATATTTCTTTAATTCATTCGGACTCGATATAAATGCTTTTTTTTTTTCACGTTCTCTTTCGAAGCTTTTTTCTTATTCATTTCCTCCCATCCATCGTCTCTTCATATATTCGTCTCTTTCGAAGTCGCGGAAGAGAGAAAAAGAAAAAGATGGAGAAAAAAATGGAGAAAGGGAGTTTGAAGATTAATGTACGGTCATAGGAAAAATACGACTGACGTCTCGACGAGGAAAACTTTTCTCAATGCGCTTCTTCTTCGCGTTCCTCGAGTTTCCGTATTTTAAAACGAATCCCCTTTCCCCTTCAATCCCTTTCTTTTGCTTTCGTTCCGACTACTCTTTTTACCTCGAATTTTCACTTTTCTCGCCTCTCCTACTTTTTTTTCTTTTTTTTTTCCTCATTTCTTTTTGTTGTTTTTATTTTTCCACCCACACTCAGTCTTCCTCGTTCTCGCCTTCTTTATACTCATCGACTCTTCACCAGAAATCCCATCGCACTGTCTCTTTCGCATCGTACCGAAAACTTCCATCTTAATTGTTAAATTATTCAAAGAACCGTGACGATAATGGTCTGAGAAAAAGAGAGAGAGAGAGAGAGAAAGAGATAGAAACGGAGTAAACGAGAGGAAGCCCCTCTTCGACGAGGCTCCTCATCGTTTTTTTTTCTTTCTTTCACTTTATTCCTTTTTTTTCCACCAACTTTTTCTTCCCAGGCAGAGTCCTCTCGTTATGGAAACGTTTCAATCATCTTTTTACTGCCTCGTACAATTTCTACGATATCCAATAAACCATAACTATATTAATACATAAAAATGGTCTCCATTGATTTGAAAATTAGAGAAAGTTCGCTTTTTACGAAGAAAAAAATATTAGAGCAACATTTAAGATCTTCAATTATTGTCTATCTCATTTTAATCGTATTTTGATTCAATTAATTCTTTTATTAATTCCATGATGAAAGGAATAAAATTGATTTTGACAGCCGCTTTTGAATGATTTGGAAATTATACCAAATTTTATTAACCGAATGCATTCCGCATTCCGGAACGGAAGTCCGGCGTCAAAATGGGTGTCAAGTGAAAAGAAGAAGATAAAAAAAAAGTAAAAGACATTCCAGAACCTCTCTCTGTCTCTTTTTCTCGTTGCCAGAAGATTTTAATGTCGCAGTCGAGCGCAGCATCCACCATTAGCATTTTACTCTCTTTCTTTCTCTTTCTTTCTCACTCTCTCGTTCCTTTTTTTAGTTTTTTTTTACGTGTCACTTCGTCTCTCTATTCCTCTGTATTTTTCCTTCTCGTTATTTTTCATCTTTTGCTTTTTCTCTTCTAAAAATACAGCAAGAAAAATGTATATTTTTCGTTTCCGGTATTCCCAACATTTTCTATTATAGGTTTCGTTACTTTTTTTTTGTTTTTTTTTTTTTTATGATTCTCGTAAGAGCCGATACATGTTTGAAGAAAAAACGTCTACATGCTGGAAAAGTTGTCTGGCTGACCGTAACGAAGTCTTATTATAAGTAAATCGTATCCACATCCTCCCATTGCGGATCGTCGTGTATCGTAAAAGACATTTTCTTGCTCCTCCAACTTCGAACAACCATATGACGATGGAGAAAATGGTCCGGAACTGATATTCACTGTATTCGAGGCTTGGTCAAAGTTTTATCTTCATTCGATTTTATCGATTTTATACACATTTATATACGCAAATGTGTGTACAAGTTTTTTTTACATAAAGTTATGGAATATTTCGCGAGGCATTTTTACATTTCGATGCTCTGACAATGTTTTCGCGTCTATACTCCATTTTTTTTAACATTTTGCGGAAAGACTGAGATAATTTCGGCCGAAGTAGACTCTGGGTCAAATTGACCCAGTATTTTATGGAATAGAACTCTTCGCTCAGAAGTTTTCGTGACCCGAACCACCCAGAGATGATTTTGGGCAGGAAAGAAGAGTAAAAAGAAAAGTCTTATAAAAAGAGATAAAAAGATGGAGATAAAGATGAGAAAGAGAATCTGAATCTCTATTTCTGAAGGCAGAATTCGTCGATCCGGAAAATAACCTTCGCCAAAACAACTTCCTTCTTTCATCCTTCATCCTCTCTATTTTCATCCCCTCGTGCTCTCCGACTTTATATGCGTTTGGATCCAGTCATATATACATATTAAATATCTTTCCGCTCGTTCGATTCCAAATTAAGTTCTTTTTTCTCTCAAATTCTCAAGCCAATCTGTCCGTGACGTAACATTTTTGAGGGTTACTTTTTCTACAGCGAGTGCGAGAATCTCATTGACCCAATTTTTCAGATCCTTCGATCCAAAGATTTTTTTCTTCGTCTTTTTAACAATAATCATAAAATTATATAAAATTATTTTCCATTAATCAATACTTCAATGAAACAGCCAACTTTGTGTTTGATTCTTATTTCTCATGAAAATTTGATTCTGACATTTGCTTACCAACGAATAAACAATTTCATGTCAACGAATTTAGTAAACGAATCAATGGGTCATATTGACCCAGTGTAAAATTATCGACCAATGCATTACTTTCATTTAATTATTTAATCAAATTTAATGATTCACTTTAATCAAATTTAATGATTCATCTTAATTGAATTAATTTAATCAATTTATTCGATGCGTTCAATAAAAATTCATTTTTATCTCTTCTGGAAAATATCCCAAGTGGGGGATGGAAACAGAATACAGTTGAATGGGAAAGAGAAGAGAGTAATGGACGTTCGAAGCTGCCGTTTCTCCTTGGGGCTAAAAAGCAAGTCTGACTTGTCTCTTTCCTTGGGGCACGACCTGGATTTCGATAAGAACGTTCTGAACTTACCCCTCGTCTCTGTAATCTCTCTCTCTTCGTACGTATGTATATATCGAGTGAAGTAGAAAGAGGAAGACTTCTCTCTCGTGCCACGTATCTCAATTCTGTTGAAGTAGCATGGAAGCTTCGATACTACGTGACAGACTTGGCTGATGATCGAGCCTCGAGTTCACCCTTTTTTTCGGGGTGAATAAAAAAATAAAAAAATAAAAAAATAATAAGAAAAAAAATGCTTTTACTTCAACCCCCTTAAATGTACATATACATGGGAAGAAAGTTTATTATACATGTATGTTTATATACTCGAAGAAATTCAGAGTTGAATCACGAGCTGAAAACTCTTCGCCAACTTCATATTTGCACAGCTCTAATTCGCGAGAGAGAAAAATTCTTTCGTATTCGTGAGAAACCGTGTATTTTTGTGTGTACTAATGATTACACATCGAAGAATTTTTTTTTTTTTTTTTTTTTTCGTTCCCACCGAGTCTGCAAATGCTCGGTTAGGTAATCAGCCAAGAATTGATTCACTCGAAAGATATTTTTGAACGTTGAGACTCTCTTCTAGCCACCCTGTCGCTAACGATTCATTGAAATGCTAAGAAAAATTCACTTTTTGTATAGAAATTTAAATTTAGACTTAGGGACGTTTTATACTTGCCAAATGGAAAAAAATAATAGAAAAACCTTCGTTTTTACCAAAGATACCATCGCAGGCAGACGTCGGAACAAGTTTTTTCAATTTTAATCAATTAAGGGCCTACGTACACTTTTGCGAGTCTGGGGATTCGATTTTTCAATAAAATTTTACTTCAAAAGTGTCATTCTGCTTTGTTTATCAAAAAACTGTTTGTTTTTATTTTTCTCCAAAGCAGTTTGCCATAAAACTGCTTTTTTTCAATAAAATTCGTCACTTTTATTGACTTGGAAATAAATAAACAAGTTTTTGGGTTTTCTAGGTTTTCTTAATAATCTTTGTTCTCCAGAGGATTAAATTGTAATTATTGTGTCATTTGTTTATCAGTAAATCGTCTTGATATTTCGTTTTTTTTTTTTTTTTTTTTTTTTTAGTACATTTTTTTTTGTACCCGGAGTGTTTATAATAGATGGTCGTGGTTTATTTTGAGTACCAGTTTTTCTCACGGTCTATAAAAGGTTCACATTTCTGTCTCGCGTCTCTCCTTCTTCAGCCCCTTCCTCATCACTTTTCGTCCTCGCTCTTCGCCTCTACGACGAAAAAATGCTCCTATCGACAGGCGACTAATGGATTTTTCATTCAGCCTCGTAAAATCGTTTTATATTAAACCGATATACCAACCCGAAGAATTCATCGAAGCGAGGCTCGCCCTCCAATAGTTTGGCGACGCCGCGAGCATCCTTTCTCTGCTTCTCTTTTCTCGTGTCTCGGTCCGATGACGTGCCATCTTTTGCCTCCACTAGACCTTTTTTTTTCTTCGACGATAAAAAACCCCATGAGTGAGAAACGAGTAAAAACAAATTCTCTATTTTCTTACAGATTTTTCCACCGGATTCTCGTCCATTTTTTTCAATCATCGAGCAAATTATTTTCTTCGTTCAAACAACACTGCAAAATTGTTTAAAAATTGATTTTTTTTAAAATTATGAGTAAACTGATTATTTCTTCTACTGTATCCAATAACTCAAAATCATTTTTTAACCTCAAGCAATTTTCACTGTTCCCAAAAAATAGTAAAGAAATATTTACAAAAAAAATGGACTTTGTTAACTTAAGCGATTCTCGTTTTCGTCAATCATCAAGACTTAAACGCCGTTTTAAGGGCGAGAGAAACTCTCCAGCGATTGCAACTCCGTCCGTTCGCCAAACGCCGGATGGAGAAGAAGAGGAAAGGATGGTTTTTGAATTTGTTTCTACTCGATTAACTTCGATATCGTTCCACCCACGTGCCTTTACCTTTTTACCTTTTTCTTTCTATATATATACATAAATATATGAAAATACACGTGTAAAAGATAAAGATATATAAACGTATAATAAAAAGAGAGGAAAAGAGGAATCAACGGTGCTTGACTTTGAAAAGGCAAATATATCGTTCCCTGGTTTCGTTCCTTGCGAGGTTACCGATTCGCCAAGTCTTCCCCTTCCGGAAAATGCCTCTGGAAATGGGACTTTTCGATTCTGCAGAGAAAACCGTAGCCTCGTTCTTCTATTTCTCTCTCTCTCTCTCTCTCCCTCTCTCTCTCTCTCTCTTTCTCTCGCCATCGTTTTGTTTCTCCTGATTCACTCTTTCTCTCTCTCCTCTTCCACTCACAGCTTCTCCAAGCGAAGCGCGAAAGTATGTGATCCGGGTTTCCGATCGTCCGCAGGCAGCTTTTGTTTTCTTTTTACATTATACCGTTATGCTCCAATGTTTTTAACTTTCCAGTCACGAAACGTGGCAAAAAAATGTGGATAGCTCGGACGCATTTTTATTTGTCTGTCAGCCCCTTTCTGGCTCGTCTATTGCTCCAGGATAAATGTAGATTTTTTTTTAGACACCAAAACTCACCGAGAATGAAAAAAAAAAGGAAAAAAACGTACGAAAAAACATTAACATAGAATCAATCAGTCGATTTTTTTCGTTGAATTGAATCTGACGATTTTTTTCATTATTTATGAAAGACTCGACTGTAGCTTTTAAGATGTTAAAATTTTCATAAATCTCGATGAAATTCACGTTTATCTGCTGGTATTACATAATGTATATAAATTTCAACATCAGCCGTGACTGAAAGTGGATTTCTCACGAGGAATATGCTCCCGATATGAACGAAAATGTTTTACACTCTTGTCCTCTCCCCCTTTTTTTTTTTTTTTTTTTTTTTTTTTTTTTTTTTTTTTTTCGTGTAGTCATATCCACATGTTTTGTGTCCGCGTGTGTGTGTGTTTCTGATGCAAATACATGTGCCACGGTTTTCACAAGCGAAACAGCCGTTGTCTCGTATGACGTGACTGGACATACGTTTTCAAATAACATTATACAATATGTGTGTTTTTTCACGGTAGAACGAATTTTCCGCCAACATTTCTATGTATAAGCATCAACGAAACGTAACATTGCGATTGGAGGTACGTTGGGAGCTTTTGGAATGGGCGAATGAGTCCACTCTCAGAGTACAAGCAGATTTTGGGGTTGGAAAATTGCTGGAAATCCACCAACTGACAGTCGTGAATAGTGCGCGTGTCTCGTATGCGTTAAATGAGAATTTTATACGTTTTATATGTTTATTCGCGTACAGGATGTCCGGAAAGTCGTTGGCGGGTTGTTAGATAGTTAGAGTATGAAATTCTGAAGAGAAAAGTTGTTGGGCACTTTTCTCTGCCGTGCGTTGGTCCCGAGATATCGAATGATTTAGTTCCGGCCAATCAGCCGCGTTAATTCGGTTCCCCCACTCCGCGCTCCCGCTCCACGACGAGCCCGGATTGGCTGCCACCAAATCGTTGATATCTCGCGAACTATGCGTCGCAGAGAAAAATGGCTGAGGACTTTTCTTTTCAGAATTGCATGAAGTATCGGATCGTCAAGTTTTTAAAATTCATTTTTTGGACACTCCGTAGAATTTATATCACTGTTGCCACAATATTCGACGACCTCGCCTCAGCCTCGAACAACACCACGATCAAAACCACGAGTCCACGTTTATCGCCTGAATTACGACAGACCCAGGGGCTTGTAATCCCCGGAACGTTATAGGAGAAAATTTCGTTTATCGTAAAACATAAATACCGATAAATTTAACGCCCCGCCACCTGTTCGCGGGGTACGATGACTCGTTTCTTTTCCCTACTTTTTTTTCTTTACATTTTTCCTTGTGTTTTCTTCATTTCGTTTTCAAACACTCCTACGTGTCAATCCACGAGTGTAACATTAAATTGAGGAAAACACGGGAATACGTGTTAAGTATAAACACCGAAGAGAACCGAGCCAAGTGGACCGAGGTCTTTGATCGATGAGCATAAAAAAAACCAAAAAAAAAAAAATATATATCTATAGGTTAAGTCTAGAGGCGATGAATCAAAAATTTGAATACACGAAATTAAACGTTCGTTGCAATTTATAGAATTTATTTGATGTAGGCATCTTACGATCAATTTTTTTTTTTTACATTCCAATTTCCAGGATTTCGAAACGTAAGATTCGAAAATAGAACGATTTTTTTCTTCTCAACTATCAACCATTCATATATTTTTTTTTAACGAAAATGAGATCGTTCGAATTTTTTACATTTATGCATTTTTTTATTCTCATAGAATTTTCGACTTTGAATTAAAAATGTAATCACAATTTTCCAAAGCTATTAATGACCTTTTTTGTAAATAAATTTTGTCACATTTATTGCTAAAATTATAGACAGCTAAATTTCCTCCACGGAAAAGATAAAAATGCGAATAAAAAATATAATGGGACGAATGATATATTGACACTGGGGACATGAGATTGAATGGATGATGGAACACACGTCGAACAGTTGAACAGAAAAGAGAAGAGAAGTGGAAAGGGAGAGGCGTGCGGATTCCCGGTGGAAAATATTAATTGTTAACGTTTCAGGGCATAACATAGAAAATATTGGTGAAAATTGGACGAGGATATTGAAGAATAAAAATATACAGGGTGGTTCGATGGTGAAATCGAAAGAATAAATTAAATTACTAAAAAATCGAGCCAAAATTCGAGAAAATATCTTTTTACGTTAATTCTTCATTTTCAGAACGTTTCCAAAGTTACAAAAAGAATTTTTCCAATCTGTCGTATTGCAAAGTGTCTTTTTTTGTTAAATTAGGGAATAAAATAAATCGACATTTAGGACACCCTGTACATTGAACTCATGCAAAAGTACGATTATTTTTTTTCCTCTCTTCCTCTCGGATAATAACTTTCATAAATTTTCCTATTGATTTCTGAGAAAGAAAAAAATCAGGATAGCGTGACGGTGCAATAAAACACGAGCTAATTAGATTCGATAATATGTCGATACAGCAATTTTCCAGTTCCCAATAGAATTTCTTTATGTTTTTAATCCTCTGACAAATATATTGAGCTCACCAATGATTCAACTGTCAAACTCACACATGGCTGTGAGCTTTTTTGTCAATGTGTTCGTAACTCGTGTATCGATCCTTCGAGCTTTTGTGCTTTTCTGCTCGTCCTCTTATTCCTCATTATCGAGCGTGTTGCTGATGAAAATTTATTAATCAATTTTTCGTATTCTCTCCCCCACGAACGAACGACCAAACATTTCAAAGGATTAGAGTTCCCGAAGTTTCGGTCACTCCGTGTAAAAAATTTGTCTGACCAGTGCAGTCCCTTTCTACTTAATTTCTGTCCAGCCCTTTACTCATCGAAAAAACATCGAAATTTTATTAATTTTCGTCTCTCTAATGAAAAATAATACTTCCATGATTATTTGCTTCCCAATGACCATGATTTTACGCTGAATTCCTTATACACAACAAACGCAAATGACGGGGAATAGGATAATACAAAATATATGCAATATACGATATGAAAATCTCGCATGAGAACACTGTCCGTTCGTTTCGGGTGCTTCGCATATTTTATATCCAATATTTCGTACGTTTTACCCATTTTCATGCATAGTGCTTTTCACATTTGCATTTTCTATTTTGCATACTTTATGATTTCTCCTTTCTTTTCGTTTCTTTTTCACTTAAGCATATATGCTAAATATATCTGTATTTTTTTTTCTGAAGCTTATTTTGTGAGACACAGTGCAATGCTGTAAAAATGTATCATTTTGATAAAGAAAGAAAAGGGCGAAAGATATATTTGAAAAATAATATAAAAAATCAATTTTTTATTATCTCGATATTAAAACAAAAAAAAATGAATGAATATCGTACTGAATATATTTCAAATAAAACGACTGAATTGTTACGTGATTGATTGAAATTCAAGTCGAGTTGAAACTTTTGAAAAATGGGAATGCATTGTTAATTGTTCTGTAATAAAGAAAATGGAGGTAAATGGAGAAAAATATTCATATCCATGGAGCAGAGCAATTATTTTTGTGCAGTAATGAAGAATTAATGACTACGAGTAGAAAAATTAGTCCAATTATAAAACAATGTGAATGCGTTGATATGGAATGGAATTTTTTCGTTTTTTTTTTTACTTTTTTTTTGTTCAAAATAATTCAATGAATTCGAGCAGGTTATTGATTAGCAGATTCTTCCAACAAAATATGAATGAACGTCGAAGAAATTAATTTTAACTGCATTTTAATTGAACGCTTTCCATTTGGAATTCATTCGATGAAAATATTCTCTCTCTTCTCTCATCTCTGATCCTTTTTTTCCACTTTTTTTTTTTTTTTTTTTTAATCCTCCAGGCTTCGCTACATAGAATTTACGTAAATTCCACGACGATTTTCCACCAAAATATATACACACGTTCGGGAGAGAGGATCGATGCGATATAATTTCGCCCACTCGGCAGCTGTCTCTCTCACGTCATGTGCATGCGTACCGATTTTTCACGTCCGATTCATGGCTCTCTCGCTGCTGCGATTCGCGTTTTTCCTCTGCAAAATGCTTGTACTCTCGCACTTTGTCGATTTCACGAACGGCTTGCCAATAAAATATTTCTCAACGTGGGATCCGAGCAAAAATATATTCTCAGCCAAAAAGTAAAAAAAAAAACAAAAAAACAAAAATAAAAAACAGAAAAAGTGCGTATACTCGAGTGGAATTTCAGTTGCAATTTAATTTATTTTGCCTTTTGCTCTATCCTCGATTATTTTCGTACTATAAATTCCTACTAATTCGTAAACCAGAGAAACCTGTTATTTCGTCCGTCGAAACGAATATTTTCATTGTACGAATTATTTTCTCATGCCCTTGTAAAATTCTTTACAAATTTACTCTGTACCATGATATTTGAGCTTGAAAATATTCATTAAAACATGACTTTCAGTCCATCATTTTTTTTTTGCTTTTTCCAGAATTCAAATTTCCAACATTTTTCAATAGCTCGGCTTTCGTACAAAGGAAACCCCTTTTTTTTCAAATTCCTGAACAATAGCGCTTTTCCCGTATTGTCCGAGTTACTAATTACATTTTTCTAAAGTAATGAAGTTCCATCAGAAATATTTACAGAGTTTTATCAAATAACAGTGAGTCTAGATTTTACAGAAAAATCAACATTTTCGAAAATGTTTCAAAAATACGAGCTGTCAGTATTTGAATTAATTTCCTATTAAACTTTTATGAAAATCAGAACCCAAATTTTTTATAAAAGTTCAATACACTTCAAAGTATTTTACAGAATTTTCCCAAAGTTTTTAGTCCTATACTTTTCGTTAAACAAAAAAAAAGAAAGAAAAAATGAATTTTTAATTTCCTGACTTTAAATTCGTGATCAGCGACCCCAAGAACCGCCTCGTAAAAAATTTCGAGTCAATCGTTCGAAAAATCAATGAAATGGAAGTTAAGCACACAATTTATTAGTTAATCACTTAATTCAATAATTTTTCCATCATAAAATAAACAAAACGAAAAAATGTTTTAACCACGTTGGATTCTAAACTCTCGTGAAAAATTCTCGAAAGCGAGCTCAAAAGCTAGCTCGAAAGTTCAGAAATTACCATAAAAAATGAAAAAACACGAAAAAAGCAGTGTTTCTTTTTTGCCTTGGTTTTGACCCGAATGAGCTCAGTCCTTACGAAGTAGAAGATATCGATGAAACATTCCAGCAAAGAGGGCTCAAGTTTCAAAGTTCCCAAACTGATTTAAGCCTTTTTGATATTAAGGCATTTTTATGTATATGATCTTGGACGCATGGAGGTCGTGGATTTTGCAAACTGCTTTTATATACCGGGCGCAAGTCACGGCGCCGTATACTGCTTACCTCGATGGTAAAAGCTCGTTCGTGATGGCCGCCATTACATCCACGTGCGAGGTTGCGTTATGCCCTGCAGAATATTCTCTAAAACGAGAATACCAGCATCAGGCACAGCCAAATCTATATATGACCATATTTTCCTATATTTGAGGAATATGGGGCAAAATGGCCTACTTAAAGAATTTAGCGGGTATCATCGGTGAGCATAGGGTCATTTGGTTATTTTTAATCCACAAAATTGATTCCAGCTTCTTGTATCTCGAATTTTGAAGCAAAAAAAAAAATTTGGGGCAAAATGGACCCCCTCCGGTGCGGCAAAAATCTATAATTGTCAATTCTCGCTATACGGACGTTGTAATTTTCTCTGTTCGAATAAAACGCGAAGGCTTCGATAACAAAAAAAGAAACAGGGCACAGTGGACCCTCCAACGGATGAAAATTAAAAAAAATCTAAAATAAAAGGGATTTTTGTCAAAAATCAAAATAAAAGGGACAGTTCTCGACAATTTTCACAACGATTTTTATCCTCAGTCTTAAGCAGCTTTAAGTTTCTTGAAAAACAACGAATTTTTTTTTCGGTCACTGCTGCAGAAACCGAAATTTGTTGAGTGGCCTCTTTGCCTCGGAAATCGAAATTTAGTGAGGGTCCATTTTGCCCCATATTCCTTGATATGTACCCAGAAATACGAATAATATTATTTATATATGTCAAAAAATTTGAAAAAAAAAATACAAGAAGTCTTAACGACCCCAGAGGGTTTTTCGAAACACGAAAGTCGTTTCTCAACGAAATTCTGTTGGAGAGTAAAAGATCGAGGGATGAAGAGGTCCAAGATCTAAGTAGCAGACGAAAAAAGAGAAGAAAAGAGATAGAACGAGTTAAAATCCCATGGGCCGATACTAGTCCCAGACCTGCCTCACGAGAGGCCAACTGACCTCTTGATTCTTTTTTTTTTCATCTTTTTTCTTCAACCTCTTCCTGGCTGCTTGACTTCCCAAATATTTGCCTAAGAAAGTAGATCACTGGGAGATGAAATTCTGAGGCAAATGCACTAAAAATTGTTAAAATTGAATTCGTGTTTACAAAGTTCCTAATTTTTATTACAATTTTTATTGTAATAAAATATTTAGATTTCAATATTCTGATTTTAAAACGTTCGTTTAAAAATTCGTTGACAAGAAATATGCGAAGGGTGGGAAAAGAAATGGGAGTAGGAAATGTCAAAGTTCTATAGACAAATTGGTTATCTATCGAGGACAGAAAAGGGGCCGAGCCCCATGAGCCTTGTGTTTCAGGGGTTTTCTCACACCCCACAATTCCATAGCCCACAGGGAGGTCCCCGTGTCTCTCATAATGGAAGCCATGAACTATGGTATACACGCCACCAACACGTGCTGCTTTGCCAATATTTTTCATCTTTCCTTGTCGCCACAAAACGCCATTGTCCAATAAATCTAAAATTATGTACATCTATTTATTTTATGGCGACGTTGCAATGAAATATATCGACCAATATTCATTTACCTCTTGCATCGTAAAATATTATTTCTATTTCAAATACTACGACAGTTCTAAGAAATTCATATTTACGTTTTTTAATGACTTTTGGTGAAGAAAAACGTCACTGGAATTGTTAAATTATAATTATTCTTCAAAATTTTTAATGAATATTCGTATCGAAATATTTAATAAGATTTTTAATTATTATGAAAGCAATTAATGAAATATAACTATTTAATTTTTCGTAAAATCCTCTTCGGCTCAAGAATTGGTGATAATATGGACCCCCTCGTAACAACTCTTCCAAAAACTAGTTCCAAACTCATTTATTCATTTTTATTTTATCGAAAAAAATGTCAACTTCAAGAAAACATGAAAGTCGAGAACCTGGAGGCTAAAGAATCGTCGAGTTTGTGGAAAATCACGAAGGAATCACGTGAAAGAAAAAAATATACATATAGATATTATAATATTTTAGAGACGAAGACACAAACATGTCAATCTTCGTCGTGGTGAATAAAGCTTTTATAATTATGATCAGTGAATGTACACAAAAATACACGCGCCGATATATATACGCACCGGGAAGAAGAAGAGACGCGGTATCTTGAATTCCATCGCGTCTCTATTTATATAGTTGACGTTTTTGCAAATTGGTTGGTCGTGCTACACGCACCGATTTACACACAACGAACGAACACACAAACAGATGGACACACATTTATGTTTTTATAACTATAGTGAAAAAAAAAGTTTAGAAAATCCGTCTCGACGTAGGACGAAACAAACGGAATGAAATAGAGCGAAACGTTAAAGTCTTTGGGTTTTCCACGTTCGAACGATTCCAAGTTCCGGATGTCTGATTCTCGTCGTCGGTGGAAGACAAAAGTATAGTGAGTTTTAGTTCGTAATACTCTGCTGCCCGGTTTGATGCTTGTATAGAGAGAAACGGAGGAAGAGAGCGCGAGGAGTTGGTCGAGGCGTCGTCAGGGTGTTTCGTAATCGCAACAAGTCGGTGCATCGTGCCAAGAATTGAGTCATCTTCTTGCGGCGTGAGTCTCGTATGCTTGGGCGCATACTTGCTCCATGTTATTTTTCTCTCTTTCACAAACTCTCTTTCTCCGTTTTTTTATCCTCGTTTTTATCTGTTTTTCTTTTCGGTCTCGATCTTTCTTGTTCTTTGAGCTTGAAACAAGCGAATGTTTTCTTTTCTCGCTTCTCCAAATTCTACGTTTATCGTCGACGACGATATTGGGAACATTTGTTTATGCATTTTTTTCCCTGAGACAGACTCGCGAACGACCCGAGTCGTCGACACGTCGAGAGGAATTTCACTTTTGATGCTTTTTTCGCTCACCCGCGAATCATATTTTTTGGGTGGGCCATTTTACCCCACATGCGCTGATTCTTCATATTACAGCGTTCCCTCGCTCTCTTTCTCTCTCTTTCTCGACGGGCAGATGATTAAAAGTTGTAAAACGCTTCAGTGAAGCGAATCGTAGAAACTTACGGAAGGAACGAAGAGAATAAAGTGAGTTAACAAAACGTTGAATGTTTTGTGACGCGTGCACACACTGCGGCTTAAATGTTTGAGCCCCGAGAAAAATTCAGCATAAATCGTGTCTCACACAGCGCCGCTTGTCGTCGCTACGAATTTATATTCGTCTCCACGTGGTACGAATAAAATCCGAGGAGAAAGAGAGCAGAAAAATGGAAGAAAGAAGAGAAGAGGATGGAAAGGGAAAAGATGAGATGTCGGATTGGTTGTATGGATTCTGTAAAAAAAGGATCAATGGGTAGAGATATGGTGGTTGAAATTCAGGGTGAAAAAGGTTAGTAAAAAAAAAAAAAAAAGGTATTGTGAGACTAGCATGCGTTCGGAGCCCTCAAGATTTTCTGGGAGTGCAGAGAGTCTGATGCAAAGATGGCGTCGAAAATCTGCATGGATTTGCGTTGATATTTTTCTTTGAATTTCCATCCAAGAGCCAGCGTACGCGACAGGGTTGCGGCCTTTTTTTTTCATCATCGAGAAAAATTGTCGATCCTTCTCAAGAATTCCGACGCGTGTTCCATTGGAAAAAGATTGATGGAACAGCAGAAGAAAAATGTCTCTGGATGATGGTTGACGAATGGTCATGGCTGCTTTTTCCACTTGTCACTACTTTTCTCCATCGAATTCTTTTCTCTTCCGCATCGAGTCTCCATCACTTGCCATCAGTTGCTTTTATTTCCAGGTCTTTCTAGTCTTTCAGAACTTTCATCGATGATCGTTTTCCCAGATAAATCCGCCATTTGTTAATTCTACTTGGTGAAAAGTTCTTTCGACCTGATTGGGCTCCATTTTATTTCGAAACTGAATGCTATTTATCTGTCATTCTCTCTTCTGCTCACGTTGCGTCCTCATTCCTCAAACTAGTCAAATCATCCGGCTCTGGGACAAACCTCCATTCCCTTTCTTCCATTCTTCCTTCCTTTCCTCCATACACCGATCCTTCTCTTTCTTCCATTTTCTTATTCGTCTACCTCATCTCACAGTCTCGCGAACGACTTTAACGGGATTCCGGACACGTAGTAGGAATTTATTTGGGCCGCGTGTATGCCCGACTCTGCTTGCCTCTGGATCTAGTACCTCGAACACTATATACAGATATATAAACCTTCCAAGTCACATATCTACGAAGGACAAACGGAAGGTTCACAAGTTTCCGCAGAGTTTTCCTTGCTATCGTCGAACATCGTCGTCAGAAACGGCACTAGCTTCCTCTCTCTCTCTCTCTCTCTCTCTTTCTCTCTCTCTCTTTCTCTTGGTGTGATATGCATCCACCAACTTTTCTCCAACGAACCAACCTCTCTGGTAGTTCTCCCGAGCGGGCTACAAACTCCTTATATTCCTTAAGCACAGCTCACTCCTACTGAAACTAGAATTCACCCGCAATCGCTTGTAGTAAATGGAACCAAACGAGCCACCGAATCCAACCGATAACGTGTCTTCACCAAACATAGTTGCTTCGTTTTCCAGTTCTTCTCTCTCTCTCTCTCTCTCTCAGTCTTTCATCCACACACGATTCTCTCAAAACGGATATCTGATGAAGCAGGGTTTGTTGAAGTTTCTCGAATGGACAGCTCATCGGAAAGTCTCTCTACGAATAGTCGCATTCACTTCCGGTACATGGTTCCGACTCTCCATAGCGTCCATCCCCTTCCGAATAGCAATGGGCAGCGATGAAAACTTGGTTGAAGTTTCTGATCAATTCCTCCTCGCGACCAGTACGTAAATTTCGCCATGTTTTTCCAACAAATGAATTTTCTCCAGCTTTTTTTCTCCTAGATTTCCTGCAACCAAGGCAAGCACCTAGAATTTCATTAAAAAAAATAAAAACAAATGTTTGACCCTCAGAAATAAAGCTTTACTTCGATAAAAAGATAAAGTATATGGATGCACCGAAGTTTACTTGAAAAAAAAGAGATAAAACACAAAAAACAGATAATTCTACTGAAGTCCTTCCAATGGTTCTATTTTCTGCTGGTCTACGACCACTGGACGAGGGATTTGCAACGCTGTCAGCTGGAAAATGTGCGGCGCACGGGATTTCCACGAGTTTATGGAACGATTCACGACTCGGAAATATATATATATATATTTACAGTTGGTTGCAACGCGAAGAGTAAAGTAGAACGCTATTTGTGCTTCGTTCGAAGGAAATACCGCGGTAGCTAGATTCGCGAGTAAAACAAAATGTAATGGAGAAAAGGCTCGAGAGATTCTTACAGTTGGTTGCTTTTTCAACGTTGAGAGACTCGCCCTTACGCTTGACAGGGCTCAAAACTCTCTCGCTATCTCGACCCTTATTTCTCTTACATTTTGTCCAACTATCGCTGCACTCCCAACCACTTTACGGATCCAACATCCGACAGAATCCTTTCTACGAATCAACGCTACTAAGAATATATGAAAATGACAAAATTTTTATCAATTGCTGCATAATTTAATCCCGAGCAACAAAATCTTGGATCTTCAAATCGTTTTTCCTGAAAATGGATGACATTTTTATTGACATTTCAGATTAAAGCAACTTATCGAAACAACGTTTCGCTACAAATGACAAAATCGGAGGTTCCTGGATCGTTAACGCGATCGGTAGAAATATAAAAATTACGAAGCACTTCGTAATCCCAGTGAAAAGTGCATTCTGACGTGTCTCTGCGTACCTGGCAATGGAAAATACTTACAAGAACCTTAGTCAAAGCTTCGAGTATAAAAAATAAAAAACTTGAGCTTTTTTATCTAGTGTCTTGGTTGAACAAAAATGTCCCTTATTCTCTCATTGCCTCATTTCTCTGTCTTTCATTCTCGCTGCTTTTTCTCGCAACATCCAACAACCTATCTCGTGCATTATGCAAAGCCGATCTGGCATCCGAGCTTCCGGATGTCTTGTCGGCTTGACGTAACTTTTTCGCGACCATGGCAAAGTACGAGGCGTGTTTTTTTTCGCTTCCTAGAGATGGTCCTTTTTACTTTGTCACCTTGAGGGAGATGTATATTCGTACTTAAACGAAGAGGGTTGTAACATGGACCAGGAAACGCCGCGTAGTTGACAGGGGAAAAATGAAGTTCTCTCTCTGGCGTTTCTTTCTTCTTCTCCTCCTTCATTTCCCCTCTCTCTTTCTCTCTTTTCACTCGTTACTCGATCCATCACCGAGAAACTTGCTTTCATTGGGTTGTAAGAGATCCGTAAACATTTTGCATCCTTTTTCATACGAAAAATATTTTTATCTTTTGCTTTCTCAGTGAAATATTCAATATATCATATGGAATATAATATTTTACAACGCGCTTCTCCTTCTCCTTTTTCTTCTTCTTTTCTACGACTGTAAACACATCGTTATGTACATAAAGTCCTTGAAAACATGGCGAGCTTGCAGAGAAGTTGCATGAGGACAGAGAGAGAGAGAGAGAGAGGATGAGAGTTGTGATGACGTCATACCGGTTGGAAGAGGTGAAGGTTGTTGGGAATGAAAGAAAAAAGGCAGGTAAAGGGAAAGGAGGAGGAGGGGGGGGGGGGGGGTTAAAAGGGAAACTTGGGAATGATCGCTCGAAGGGATGTCAAGGTTCAGACGATGTGCCTGAATCCTTTGACGTTTTCTGCTCGTACGTTTCACTTTTTTTACTCTTCGGAACACCTCAAGGACTTCCTCCATTTTGGCTCAATCTCGTAGTCCCAGTGCACCGATTTATGAATCGAAATATCACTAAGACGTCAACGTCAATTCCCTTGGATTCCCTTTTCAACGAGATATGAAAAAAAAATATATTTTCTGATTTAGGTACCAATTTTGGATAAAATTTTACAGGATTCCCAGGACCTCGTCTTTTTTTTCACTTCCAACATTCGTTTTCACGAATTCTCTTTTACTTCTTCACACCGCAACGCTTCTACCCTAATTCCGACGTTTCTCATTGTCTTTTCGTAAAGTGCTTGCTCTCTTGGTTTATACAAGGAATTGTCAAGAAACAAGAACGTTAAGAAAGAATCTCTTTCCATCTTTCTCTCTGTCTCCATTACCATTTATAGTGATTCCCGAACCACTGGAGCAACTTATACATTCCAATTTCTTTCTATTCCTTCTTTTCCTTTTTCTCTCTTTCTATTTTCCTTTCTCGTTCTTCCCCTCCCTCTCTCTCTCTCTCTCTCTCTCTCTCTCTCTCTCTCTCTCTCTCTTTTACTGTTTTCTTCATGATCCTGAAGTTCCCATCGACACAAACCCAAACACACATACACACATTGCCACCTTGTAAAAATCAGCAACGATGGAAAAACGTCTTTTTATCAACGAAGCTCCTTTTTCTAGGATGTGCTACCACCACCACCACCGTCGGCTCAGCCGGGTGTGCTGATTTATAGCCTTTGTCATACCTCCATGATGCATCCGTGCCGCAAAAGCTCTTTTGCTTTTCCTTCCATACAAAAATATCTGTATATAAATCTATGTGGAATAAACCAGGCTCAATTTCTCTTCCTTTTTATTTCAATTTTCTTTTTCTCCTTGTGTTTCTCACTTTTTTCTATGTCTCCGCTATATTTCGATCTTCAATTCTATTCCCCATGCTCTCGTCACTCATCCGCGCGAAATGCATGAATATCATCGTCGCCTCTATATATTTACCTTTTTCAACATTATATCCAGTCAAATTCGTCACGAATTTCAAAATCACTATATCTTTTAACATTTTTTTCCCATACAAACTCTCCCAACTTTACATTTACCCGATTGCAGAACCTCCGCACCAAGGATTTCACATCCGAGTTACATACATCGCTAAAGCCACGTGATCCAAGTGTAAACTTTGCCATTGTTTGTTGAACACAGGAAGAAGCCTCCGGCTCAGCTCAGCGAACGCTTCCCTTATTTTTTCAACCTTCTCACCCTCTCCCTCTTCCTCTTCCTCCTCTTCTTATCCTTCTTCTTCTTCTTCTTTTATTTTTTTATTATTCTCTTTCATACATGCGTGAAATCGATACACCTGGGATGTGCCATCTGCCCTTAGTTTCTAATCGAAAAACCACCCCCTTTTCCTCCCTCCACTTTCATCATTTTTTCTCCCTTTTGTCTTCCAAGTTCCTAGTCGAGAAATACACGCGTCGAAATGTACGAGAAACAAACTTCTCCATGTTGTTGCATTTTTATGTTTTTTTTTTTTTTTTCCCCACCATTTCCCTTATTGCTGGTGTCAAAAAAATGTCTTTTGTTCGTAATGCGTATCGACACATCGTATTTTTGGAGTCTTTTTTTCTTTCAAACCTTTTTTTGTCTTCTTTTCCGAAGAGACATCAAGATATTAACCATTTGGGAAAGTAGAAATTTTATTTTTACTTTTTTACTGAAATTTTGGTCAAAAGAGTTCTCATTTTTACTGCCTCAGGATTTTTCGTGGTGTCTAAAATGACTTTTTCAAATTTTTATTCATTCTTTTTTTTGCGCCCTCATTTTATCGTTATTAGACATTATTTCACACCCTTGAATCTTTGGCAGGGGAGATTAAAGCAGCTTGTAATTTATCGATTCTTTTTTCATCGTCAATCTTGACTAGTACGCCCTTTCGTAATTCAAATAAGGATTATAAATCAAAGCCACACATTGGAACAAGGGGGTCTCTCTCTTTCCCTCTCTCTCTTTCCCTCTCTCTCTTTCTCTCTCTCTCTCTCTCTCTCTCTTATTATATTTCTCGTGTCTCGGTTCTCCGATACCGAATTTTAAACACGCCATTACGCAAATTAACTTTTAGTGCCAGCGGCGAAACGAACCTCGAGCCTTTGGCCAAACGCCAACATTTATTTGTTCATCTTGCTCTCCATGCTTGTGCGACATGCGATCATGAGGACAGTAGATTTTTGTCTTTTCTCTTTGTCTGACCAAGTGTGGAATTTATCTACTTGACCTCCTACTAATCCTTTTTTTCCTTTCTTTTTAACTTGCGATCTTATTATTTAAAAAAGCACGATGTTAAACGTAAGATTTAGTTTTTGTAGAATTTTTATCAGAAAACTGTAGTTTTTAATCGTTCATCAAAATTTTTTGGTCTTGTTTAGTCAAAATTTGAAAATAAGAGAATAATAATTCATAGAATTTAATTTCTCGTCTTTATTTATACGATTTTTTATGATAATTTTTCAAATATGACTTTTTCGGGTTACGAATTAAAGTTAATCACGTTTTTTGCCAGTTCTTGTAAAAATACCAAATCCCATCAAGTCGTTTCATCCAACCGAATATCCCTTTAGTGTTTCATCGCTTGTGAACTTTTGCTTCTACGTTTATGCTCCTGTTTTTTTTTTTTTTTTTTTTTTTTCATTTCGTAAAACTTTTTGCCATAACGTGGCATTTTAGAAGTTGAATGTGGCTCTTTATACTTTTTTTTTTCTTCTTTGCTTTTTCCCCAAGAGTTCCAACTTGTATTCATCGGCTGTAGAATTTGAGAGAAAGAGATAGAAACTCAAAGCGAGTCTTTCGTTATTGCAAGCAGCGATATTTCTTCTCGCGCAAGCAAATTATGATGAGACCTTTTCTCGTTTCGTTGCACTTAATTTCACGATCGTTCTTGTTAAAAACTCAACAGAGTCGTTAATTTTCAACGAACGAGATAAGAAAACAACGTGCGTTTTAACATTTCATTTACAATATTTATGGGTTAATACATAAATATATTTTATGGTTGTATAAACAAAATGATTTGTCGAGTGCATCAACGACCGTCAAATGAAAGACTAAAGTTTCTTCCTCTCTTGTTATTTTTTTTTTTTTCAATTTTGGCCCGTAGCCTGCAAAAAATTAACGAATTTTCCGGATAAATGTTTAAAAAAAGCATTTTTCATATCTCTACCTCGAATAATAAAAATTGCACACTAAAAACATTGTCAAAAAAAAAGGAAATATTTTTTTTAGGCCAGTAAAACAGCCTGAAACTTACAACTTCCGGTTAAGCGCTGTTTGCTCGTTGTTTGCCAGGATGATAATTTTTTAACGACCGGAAACTTCAAGTTTGACAGATGACACGAGTGTATAATTCGAATAAAGTGCGACGCACTCTGGAAACTCGTGACAACTCATATTTTCTCGTCGCTCTCATGCGAACAGTTTTTCTCTCTTTTCTCACTTTTTTCGTATCTATTTCTCTGTCATGTTCTCCTAAGCTAGACGACCCTGTCTACCACGCAATTCTCTCGTTCCCCGGGGTGAATTCTGTGAGCCGAGAAAGCCCTTATCTTCCGTTTGCCCTGCGGGCTTGCTCCTCGTTCCTATTCTCCATCGTTTCCGGTCTCTCTCTCTCTCTCTCTCTCTCTCTCTCTCTCTCTCTCTCTCTCTCTCTCTCCCTTTCTCTTTCTTTCTCTACAAATGTGTAGGAACCCAAACTGTTATACCGGTGACCAACGACAGACAATAATTTACCAGGATCTATGTCTTTTCCCCTCTTCTTCGTCCTCCTTCTCCTTCTCTCTCTCTCTCTCTCTCTTTCTCTTTCTCTTGTTGGGCTGTTTCTCTTCACGTTTCTCTTTGTCTCTCTTCCAGGCCACACGGTTAAATATTCCCACGCGTATACGTCCTGCGGGGTTGACTGATGCCCGAGTGTGACTAATGCAGCATCCCAGAGGAGATCCTCTGGGATCCTGTACGAATTTCCTTTCTCTTTCTCTCTCTCTCTCTCTCTCTAGTTCTCTTTCTCTTTTCCTAACACGCGAGCAACAATACAACAACCAGGTATAAGGGACAATTTCACTATCGCTCGACCCAAGGGGCACAAACTCGTGGTTTTGAACACTTCACAAAGAAGAAGAAGAAGAAGAAGAAGAAGAAGAACAAGAACGATTCATCAAATGGCCCATTAAATAATTAAACTCGTATTACGAGCAATGCTGTTGTTGCATACGTTATTTATTATTATTATTATCAACATTATTATTATTTTTAATAATAATTTTGTAAATAAAGTCGATTTATGTGGTGGTGCACCAGGAGTTTCTGGTTGAACGAAATTTGTCATTATGTAAATTTGCCTGTTTTACATGATGTTACGTTTTTGAAAAATTCCCTAAGGTACAGGATTTTTTGAAGGTGAGGTTCTTCCTCTCAGAGAAGGCTCGTAACAGCTGCATTTTGAAATGTCGCGCATTATTATTATTATTTTTTTTTTTTTCTCAAAGAATCAAAAGTATGTCACGCATTCTTATCTTGGCGTTGGCTTTTGTTACATTCTTCTCGTTTCTTTTATTTCTCTTCAACTTTCTCTGTTTCTTTTCTTCTCTCTCTCTCTCTCTCGATATTTTTTTTTCTCGTTCTCACATTTTACACGCCTCGTCTCAACGCTAAAATGTCTTTCGTTATCATTTTTATTATTGCCAACGAAGAGACTGGGAAAATTCTGAATGTCCGTTCGCAAAGAACTCTCTCTCTCTCTCTCTTTCTCTTTTCTCGTAACTCAAATCGTGAAGCTGAAGAAAGAGATGCCAAACGCGAGGGTGGCAGGGGGAAAGAAACAAAAATAGAGTAGCGCGAGGAGGAGAAAAAGGATCTTCTTTATTTCCGGCGAGACGGAGCAGACGAGAAACTGTTGCCTCGAACTCTTCTCGCGAGTCATTCTCATCTCCAAACTCAGCCTCTTCATTCTTATTTTTCACCTTCTCATCCATTTTTTTTTCTTTTTACTTTCGTGTTTTTTTTTTCTTTTTTTTTTACCTTCTTTTTTAACCATAAGATCTCCTCGTACATATACATTCGCCCAGGAGACGCGTATAATTAAGTTGAAAATATTCGTCCTCGTCTTCTTATCACCAGGGAGGAGAGAAAACTCTCTCTCTCTCTCTCTCTCCTCCTCCACTACCTCGCTCTCGGAATTTCTTCATTATTTCCTTTTGTTCAGCTTCACCCCCTCAGGGAAACTCCAGCTTTCTTGACGCACTTGCGATATAACTTTTTTGCCCCCATAGATAACAACATTTTTAAATAAAAATCACTCCCGGCTGTTCGACAGCCCCTTAAACAATTGAGACCTTTCGGTATTAAAAAAATGTTTAAACGTCAAACACAGAAACGTCATTTTATCACGTCATTTCCATTCAAGCAGTGATTTTTTTTTCTAGATTTTCAATCTTCTTTTCGTTCAATTTTTTTTTTTTATATCAATTTGGTTCTTTTTATCAAGTTTTTTTTCTCAATTAACAAACTATTTTCAACTGTTCGTTCGAAAAAACATAAGATTTTAAAACGAAGTTGACAAGATTCTGAATTTTTGGAATTTTTCTCTGAGAAGGTCGCACAACGTCATATTTTTTTTGTAAATTGAATAAAATACAGTGAATTAAGCAGAAGAACAAGTGATAATAATAATATTAAGAAACCCGCAAAAGTGCATAATTTGACATTTTTTCTATCGCACAGTTGCGTTAAAACGGCTGGAGCAAATTTTTATTCCTAGTTGCAGATCTTTCGTTCTTATTCCCCGTTTACCTCTTTTTCTCCATCTTGTATTTCTTCCTGTCACAGCAGCAGCAGCAGCAGCAGCCTTCGAGCTGTACGCTGTACACTCGGCTCCACCTACACACACACACACAAAGAGCTAGAGAAACACAAACTCACATAAAATTTCAACAGAGACATATATATATTGAGACAAACACTTGGTTTATACCGAAATAACACCAATAGAACGAGGCAGCAGGCCGCATGTTTATTCAAGAGCCTCACGTACAAAAGATATTCCGCACGGAGCGTTACGTGACGCGGTTGTCCTGGTGGTTGAAAATACGCGGTTTGCCTGAGGGTGGTTAAGAGAAAAAAAAAAAATACGAAAAAAACGAAAAAACGAAGAAAAAAAAGCAGAGAGAGGGTAGCAGCTAAGCGTCGTAGTCTTCTCTTGCTCTCTTATTCTTTCTAACTAACCAAAGACTACATAGAGTTGCAAAAAAAAAAAAAAAAATGGTGGAGGGATGGAGGTTGTTGGGATAAAGCAACATTGCATCCGTTTTTGATGTACACTTGGCAATGGCGGGAGAAAAAAAGTGAGAAAGAAATGAAGAAGAAAAAAGAGAGAGAGAGAAGAGGGTAGTTGCGCACCCCCTGGAGCATACATCCGCATAGCGAGCAAGTGTATAGCCCGACGAATACGAGGTACAATGAAAGTGAGGGGGTTGTAAGAGGGTGAGAATAGCGAGGACACAGGCTAAACCGGAAGTGAGAAGGAAATGAAAAAGTTATGTTTCCCCGTTTTCTCCTCCTCGTTTCTTCGCCTTTTTTTCTTCTTCTTCTTCTTCTTTTTATTCTTCGCTTTCTTCCTCCCACCGTTACCCTTTCTGTATCCAAACCCCTTTGAATGAAAACACTTTCTGGCATACCGTTTTCATTTTACGCCCCCAATTCTTGTACAGAGTTCAACTTTGCAAGCTGTAAAATCCTCTCTTGTGCTCAACGGTATAAAGAAAAATACTTGTGGACCACGCCGCCTTTTCGATTGTCAAATCTTTCTTTAAGATATTCTCCTGCCCTTCGTATTCTCGAAACACGTAAAATCATCCCCCGCTATTCTCCTCCCCCCTCCCAACCCCTTGGGTGTCGTAAATTCATCCCTTGCTGCAAAAACTGCTTTTTTTCCATTTTTTTTTTTCACCAAGTACGTAAACGCGATGTTGAGAAGAAAATAGCGATTTTTACTATCTCCGAGGGTTCGTGGTTTATACTATTTTTTTTTTATACTCTTATTAATCTTGTTTTATTTTTTAACAGTCTTTTTAACAATTCCATTCTTTATAATTATGATTTGAAGGGATTTTCGATTTAAAAAATGGCAGCAAAGAGTAAATAACGAAAAAAATATATCGTTTGGGGAAAAATCCATGGAAAAAATATACACAGGACAAATCCATGACCTTTTATCCTTTGACGATTTCGCGACGCATTATCCGCAGGCTGTTTTTCAAGGATTTTTTTTTTTCCATTTTTTTTCTCAACGTTATCCATATATCGCGGAGAAAACCATTTCCGAAGACATCGAAAAAATGTGTCGTCTCCAGAGTCTCGTCGACATAACACTTCGAAGCATAAGTTCCACGATTTGGAGGCTCGCTTTTCCTTTTTTTTCTTCTTCTTCACTAAAAGCCCTCACATTGGTGGTAAAAGGCGGTAAAAATTGAAGGAGTTTTTGACATAAATCAGGTGGAATAAATTTCGGACGATTTGCATGCAATTGTGAAGGGAAAAAAAAAGATCTAAGTCTTTTCAGTGAATTCGATATTTATGGGGAACTCGAAAATTTCTTTAGATTTTTTAATATTTCATTTATTGTTCCGAATCGAAATTGCACTTAGTCGGATTTCACGATATTTTGAGAACCTAAAGAGAATTTCTAAAAGCCACCAATCTCGTTCATTTAGGGATTAAATTTGAGAGACTGACATAAGCGCATTGGCCAAACACTTGTGCACTTACGGGGTTGGGGGAATAAGAGTCTCTCTCTCTCTCTCTCTCTCTCTCTCTCTCTCTCTCTTCACCTCGCAGCTCGTAATGACCATCGACCGCAATGGTGAGCCTTAATTCCACCCCAAGCAGAGGGTACCAAGACTCTCGAACGTTGAGCTTAAACTCCCTTTCTGCTTCCCCAAATGGTTGCACTTTAGACTTCTGTGTTCCAATCTATAAATGCTCAGAATTATCACTAATCAATCCTCGTGCCCAGAACTTCTATTTTTCTTTAAAATTTCGATTGAGCAGCAGGAAAAATCATTTTTAAGTCTATTCCAGGCTAATTCGTAAACAAAACAAAAAGAAAACGTCAAAATCGAGCTTTTTTTTTTTACAAACGTTTGAAAACAAACCTGAGTGTGTCTGAAGCAGAAATTTCCGACTTCATGGCCTCTTCCACATCCGGTTTTCAGTTTGCCTGGCCAAGGCATACAACGCTTCGGCCAAAAAGACGAGGAGTAGGGTTTCCCTGCGGTCTGTATGAGTTGAACGCTACTATTTTACCGCGACGTTTCAGGGCTTAAACCCCGTCCATGTGCTTCTGCGACTGTTCCAAGAGCTCGACTATGGTAACTTTGTCATTTTGGTAGTTTTGGTTCAAAATATATTCGAGGAACAGAAAACGTCGTCGAATAAAATTCAAAAAAATCGACTAAATCGAAGTTAATAATTTAAAAAAATTATTTAAAATGTTGACGTTTGGAAAAGTTACAATTTTTCTCGAAAAATCAGCAGTTCAACGAAGGGTCAAATGATCCAAAATCTACAGAAAAAAAAAAACGAAATATCGGACAAAGAGTGAAAATTTGTGGATAGTCTTTGTCGAGAATCTATTCAAATATATGTACACCAAGGGCAGCAGGGAAGTTTGAACGAAAAAGGAGCGAATGGTTCTCTTGGTTGAAGCACACGAAGGAGAGAATTAAAGAGAGAGAGAGAGAGAGAGAGAGAGAGAGAAAGAGAGAGAGGAGAATCGTTAAGCAGCTTTCGACGCACAACTCTCCGAGAGCTCTCGCTCGTTCCCTCGTGGCTCCAGTTTTCATACTAATATTTGCCACTCGAGCCCATCTACCCATTCTCTTTCAACCTTTCCCACTTAATATCTATATTTTCTACTCCCTTTTCCACCCTTCGTATGAGGATGAAGGGAGAGAGAGAGAGAAAGAGAAAAATTTCTCACTTGTGGTTTTCTCACTTCGTTTTTCTTCCCTTTCTCTTCAGCCTCTTTCTCTGCTTTCCAAAAAAACTGATGGACCCTTCAAAGGTTCGAATTGAAAATTCTGCATTACGTTTAATTTGTGTATTGGAAAGTCTGCTATGGCTCATAAATCCTTGAAAAAACCTATTTTTAAATATTTTATTTTTACTCGAATTCGATCGATGCATGAGCTCAGCTGTAATATTTCAACTTCATTGTAAATACGATACGTGATCCAAATTAATCCGCTCAATGCTTTTGTCCTGCTCGTGATATTTTATTCCCTTCGTATTCCTCGTGATGAGCGTTTGTTTTATTTTATTTTTTGCTCTCGATTTCCCGGTACGAACGGAATCGCCAGTGTCCATTTTTTTGTGTTCCACGGTTTTTACAATTATAAAAAACTTCACCATTGTTTTAAAATATCTGGCTGACATTCTCATCGCGCATAGCTTTTGTAATTATTCCAATCGATTATTGAAGCCGGATTACAAGAATAATGTAAAATTGTGGAAAAAGAGAACAATGAGAATAATAATAATAATTATTATTATTATTATTTTTAATCCAGAATAATGATCCGTACTGTTCCACCATTTGTTCTTTTATTCAATCCACTCCTTTTTAAAGCCCGGATTTTATTAATGACTATATAAGCTGATAAAAATGTGAAAAATTATCTTTTTTCATCGAGAAATAAAAAAATAAAAAAATTCATTGAAAATATAATCCGAGTTTTCGAACCGTGTTTTCTTCTCATTCTTCGACTCTGGAATATCAACGTTAATGTCGGTTTTTCAAGAAAATATTACAACTACTTGCAGTCAAAAAAAAAAAAGTGAGAGGTACGCGGTGGAAGAAGCGAGAAAAATAAATCACAAACCTGGAAACGAGTTATTCGCGAATAGGAGCGCGGTTGCGGAACGAAGCTCGCGAAAAATCAAAGACATTTTCTGCGTTCGTTTTCACTCGAGAAGTGTAGAGAGTTATTTTCCAGAGACTTCTCTCTTCATTTTTCCTTCTCTTGTTGTTTTTACCTTTTTTTCCAGTCTTATGGAAACTTCGGGTTCAAAAAGACTGCAGGCTCTGATTTTGCAAGGCCAAAAGAACGATCGACAGAGAAGAAAAGCTCGGGAGAGAGCGCACGAGAGCGAGAAAACGCTGCCAGAGAGTTTTAAGTTAAGAAAAGGGACGTGAAAAGGGCTTCCACTTTTCTCAATAATTCTCAGGAGCTTCTCCTGTTAAATACATAGATATTTATATATTTTCATAAATATAATAAAGAGAGAAAGAGAGAAAGAGAGAGAGAGAGAGAGAAATTGTAAAACTAAATTAATTACCAACGATTGTTTGGGCATCAAAACAAGTGGCTCTTGAAAAGCGAAAACATGGTCGTTCCGCATTTCACTCTCTATACCCCATTGGCGAAACCACAGAAGCAGTGGCAGATTTCTCAGTTCGCCAAAATGGTGGCCAATAAAAGCGAACACGATTCTCGGGTTCGTCCTTCCTGCTGTTTCCTCCTTATTCTCTTTAAAAACCACTCGAATTTCAAAGCTTTACATTTCACCTCGTTTTCGTCTCATTTTTTTTCCTTCATATTTCTTTCAATTCGCGTATCTCATTGAAATGAATAAAAATTAAGAAAAGAAAAAGTTGAATGCACGATATGTTTCTGCGAAAAAATAAATAGAAATCCATTAATTACTTTTTATTCGTTTAATCGCAATTCGTACGTATCGTCGATGATGAATTTTTCGAATAAATATTCTGATAAATATTATCGCGAGTCCAGCGTAATTGGATAAATGATAAAACACATTTATTTATCATTTTGTTATATGAGTGTGTATATATATTTTTTTTTAACTGTTGGAAACAAACCGTAAATGTAAACAGTGTATAACGAGATGTTTACTGGTTCGAATTATCCATCTCTCGGGCGAGTTCACCTGCGAGAGCTTCCTGTTAAAGTTACGCGCGGGGGGTGAAAGGGGAAGGGGCGCTGAATAGGGAAGGTCGTACGAGAATTATCGATTTCCCATGACGCCCGCGCGCTGTGTCCTCGAGATACAGAGTGACTCGAGAGTCGTTGCTGCTCTCACTGCGTGATGCTGTGAGGGAGACCGTACCTTTTTCTTTTGCGATATAAAATATTCCACCCCCCGATCGACCCTCTCGTTGGTGGGCCTTTAAACTGTTCTCGTAATATTGACTCGAAATTCCATTCTTTAATTTCTATTTTTCATGTTTTTTATCATCAAGATACGAAAATTGATGGTGGAATTTTTAAAATAATTAAATGCACCCGTTCATTTTTCTTTTTCTTTTTTTTTCATATTTTATTCTTTCTCTCAATCTCTCTCGTGTATTGTTTTGATTCAAAAGAGAAATCATCATATTTTCACTCGAAAGAACTTCCCCTCGAATTCACTCCATTGTTTCCATCAACAATCCTGTCGAAAATGAGGATCTTCCGAGAAATTAGAGCTCGTATGAAATAGGAGCTCCGTCATTAACGCCCGATCCTTCCTGGATCGATAAATTTGATAAGCCTTTTGTTACCTCGGCGCCGTACAAGACAATAGAATTACCCGTCAAAATATTTGACGATGCTGACTTTGCTCAAAATATATAATGGCTTTACCAACTAACTGTCTGATTATCCTTGCTCCAAGATTATGCAACCAAATACGTTCTTTTTGTTTTTTTGACGACTAATTGCCACACTGGGTCTTTTTGACCCATCTGTGGATAAATCCCCGGTGATTAAAGTCCAAAATATGAAAAAATAATAAAGTTATGATTTTTCTAGTGAAAACTTAACCGATTCCAAACTTTACAATAATTTTCTCCAACAGTTGAATGAAAACTGGTTAAAATACACTCTGGGTCAAATTGACCCATTCATGTCACATCAAGACGTTCCAGAGTCCATAACAATACAAATTTATCTTTGAATGCAATAAATTCGATTTGTAAAGCAAAGTCTAACTCAAAACTGACGTTAAAATAGGATAAATTGAATATTTTCTCAGTTTGGACTTATTTCCGGACAATTGATAAAAGCAGACGTAATTTACAGGCGTCCAATTCGATCGTAATGAAAAAAGTGATTATAAAATATAAACACGAATCCTTGTGTGTTAATCGGCGAAAATTTAAGCACGAGTGCACTACAGAGAGGATTTTCGTCTCTCGCCTCGTGGACAAACATAATTTCTGCGTGGAAAATATCACGGTGGCTTATTACCGGTAATTGCGAGAGAGCTTGGCCAAAGTTTCGTGGACATGATAAAATATATATATAGATATATATTTATATATAAATGGGGAGCAATGGGGGGCTTGCAAACGCGTTCTCTCACGTGAGCTGCTCTGGACGAGTTGGTACGATGTGGTGGACCACAAGCCCCAGCAACAGCAGCGACCCCACCACCGACGAACGTTCTGAATAGGCGAGCTTCAAACTATACGGGGGTTATAATTTATCGAAGCGATATTATATGGGCTGTTTACCGTTCAATCCCGTTATTAACGAAAATTGCGTTTGGAAACATGTGCTTCGTTCGATGAAACCATCGACAGTTCGTTTTACCATTAAATATATTGGAATGTGTTGTTATTTATTAAATAAATGTTTGCAAGGGTTTATATTTGAGAGAAACTAACGGTTTTGGGCCTCAGGCGACCCTAGAATTTTCGAAAAATCGATTTTTATTCTGTTTATTTCAAATGGTCTCCCAGGACCTCAAAAATGATGTCCTAAAAAATTATGATCGGGGAAAAACTCTAAGTAAAATGGCTTGAAAAAAATTATTGTAAACAGTTACTGAAATTTATGATCAAATCCCGTTTTTGTAATCGCGATTTATTTTGTAGGATCTCTGAAAAAAAAATCCCAAAAAACCTATTTTTTCGACCTCCAGAGCGGCCTAAGGCTTTGAACGAATTTCAGTAACCTTGAGGTGTTAATTAAATGTAAATAGCGATTAATCAGAAAAAGAAACTTCAGTATCGACGAGTTTCGAGCATAAATAAACATGAGTTTCTTTCTCGGGAGGGGGGGGCTTGAAATTTCAATTTAAAATGTTTCATTTTTTGGGATAAAGTGACAGAAAAAAAAATTCGTTCAATAATAAGGTATAAATTAACTTCGAAGCACCGTTTAGTCGCCTGTAGCAAAAAGAAGAATGCGGAGATGAAGATTTTGGAGGAACTGACTCCTTTTCACTTGCCTCAAACTTCGAGAATCGCTGTCAAGGGTTAATTAAATGCAAACATCGATTAAACATCTAGCGGAGCTTAATATTGGACGAAATAATGTTGAGACTCGGGTACAGAAGGGAGTGGATAGATTTTAGACAAATAATAGTACAGGAAAGACGATGATGCAAACAAATTTGTGAACCTGGCACATTGCGAGTATCGTGCGGATTCTGCAAATGTAAAATGATAGATCGAGGGGGCTGCTCTGGTGTGTATGGAAGGAATGGTTAAAACGAACACGGTGAACTAGAGATGATGGGTACCCGCTCGAGATTTAAATTATAGGATAGTGAGAAAGAGAGAGAAAGAGAGAGAGAGAGAGAGAGAAAGAGAGAGAGAGAGAGAGAGAAAGAGAGAGAGAGAGAGAGATGAAGAGTTTTGCTCGATCGTGAGAAGTTGAAACTCTCTCGGCAACCCCCGTGGGATTAAAGCCAGTGTATTTTGCAGCTGACAAGTGAGGGTAGGAGATAGTCAAGAGTTTTCATGACTCCGGGGGCTCCGTTAACTCAGATTTCTTGTTCTTCTCACTTGACATATAACCCATCTCGTGCACACAGATTGTTTTTACATGAAAACGCTCTTGCAAATATTCCATTAAAGTTAAATATGGAGCTGATGGATGATCGAAAAGAGAAAAAAAAAAAAAAAAAAAAAAATGTGTCAAAAAAATAAAACATTGCTTCGTGTCTGATCGATAAATACTTTTTCCACTTTTAATCTCCCAATGGAACCAAAGTATCCCTTTGGATTCCGTATATTCGAGAAAAAAAATTATTTGCTTCAATATTTCCACCAGTTCGCATCATTTTTCATTTTGTTGAAAATGATGAATATCCGTGTCTGACTAAACACTTACTTTTTCTACTTAGACATTTTTTAATCACGTCAATTCACTAGTTTTTGACATTTCCTGACAAAAACTCGTTTTCTAAGGGAAGTAGAAACGTCATTTGACAAATTTGACGTTTCTAATGAAATTCGAAATCCCCAGTCAAACTATTTATTTATATCGACGTATAAAATAATAAATTCATCTTGAAATAGTTATTTTCGATGATAAGTCCCTTCCTAACGTTTGATCAACTCCAAAAAAGCATGTTGCTTTTTTTTTTTCTTTTTTCTCCAAAGATGTACTTTTTTGCTCGTCATTCTCTTTTCTTTTCGCTCACAACCTCCATCTGGCGTTCTCTCCTGTCAGCGAGGCTGTATGTGTCGAGGCGTTAGCGTTTCGCACGTGTGAGCAAATGGAAATTCATGCCTACCCTTGGAAACCATAGAGCTGCGTTTGCCAACACTCTCTCGGAGAATATGACGAAGTGAAGGTGGATAGATGAAGGAGCAGAGGAGAGAAGACTTCGTCTTCCCGTTCCACACCGTATATTACGTGCACGACACGGTCACGTGTTACATCCCTTATAAGCCTCATCGTTCATAAAACTCGACTCACATCTTCCAAAGCACAAACTTCTACTCTTCAACGTACAAGACTCGTGTATGCTTTGAATTTTTCGTACGGAAGCTTAAAAAATAAAAATACATAAAAAATAAAAACACTACCTTTTATTTAACTTGCAGAATTTTTTTCAATCGTTTTATAAAATTTTTTAGAAACAAAAATCATTTTTTGATTCGTTCGAATAATTCATCAAATTTTTCGAAGCTATAAAATTAAATAAAAATAAAATAAAATAAATGAAATGAAAATATAATAAAAATTGAAAAAAAAAAATTTATAATGTTGTTCGTGCTTTAAAAATGAAGATTTTTTGAGTGTTTGTGTATAACATAAATATAGATAATAAATGTGTACGATTTTGGTGTGGAGGTTGACGCGAGTTTTGGAGCGAGAGTCTTGAAAATGCGAGAGAATATTCTTTGCTTAAACGAAGGGTACTTCGTTATTCACAAAAACAGAAGCTTATGGCTTACTTACGAGACGAGATCTTTTTTTTCCTCCCTCTTTCGTTTCGTCGCTTTTTTTTGATTATTATTATGTTTTTTTTGTTTTGTTTTTAACCTTTTTCTAGCCTCTGTGCTTGTTGCTCCAGTTACTGTTGCCTGAAATACGTGGAAAAGCTTGGCTCGCTTTATTCGTCACTACTGGAATGTTGAATGTTAAAACAGGACGGAGAAAAACGTCATTAGGAAACGAGAAAGACTTTTCCTCTTGTGTATATGCTCACCAACGTAAACACGCGAAATTGCAGTGGTAGAATATACAAGTGCTCTCTCTGGGTACAGTGTTGATGCTCTTTGGATGCTCTTCTCGAAGCAACTTACGTACACACATTAAAAAAAAAAAAAAAAAAAAAAAAAAAAAAAAAAAATTACAAAAAAGGTGGAAAAATGGTGCGTTTTTTGTTCCTGTAGACACGAATATCAAATTATTTAAAAATAATGTCCCTGATTTTTTATTTGTTGATTAAAAAATGAAAAATCTTCACCTCCAGAATTTATGGAACACGATTTTTTAAATAATGATTAAATTATTATTCAGTTACGTAATTATAAAATAAATAAATAAATAAATTTGTCTTTTGTGGCTGCTAGAGGAAAAAATTGAATTTTTATTCAAAAAACACTTGGATTTGACGAAAATTACATTTTTTTGTAAACTTTTCATTTGTCAAGATTTCAAGTGAGATTCGATGAATTGTTAATTGTTTTTTACTTAATCTTTTCTTCGTGACAGGATTTTTTTTTTCTTATCACTGTTTTCCGGAAGCATCAAAGTAATTTTGCCCTTAGCTGTCGTGAATTTTCTCACTTGCTTTTGTCGGTTTATGCGTCTCGCTTGTGGATTATTCGTTGGAAACGAATTTTCAGCATGAATTTTCTCTCTCACACTTACTTTTGCCTCCTAACATTTATTATTCAATTATCCCTCGTCACCAGCTCTGGTTTACAAAGGAGTTAACTCGTTTGTCTATTAGGCTCTGTATATATATAGAAAAATCGTAATGTGTAGGTACGACAATTACCAGCAGTCGTTAAACTCAGCATTTTTATGCTCTCGTTTATCCTCGATCTTTTTCTTTTCCCCTTTGCTGACAAATTTGTTATCGAAACCGCAAAACCACTAGTTTCTTTGCAATTGAATTTTGCAACAAAAATTTTTGATTATCAATGCTATAAAAATCAAGATAAAAATCAAGAAAAAAAATTGAGACTACCATTTGACCCAGTAATTTATATGATTCGAACCAACTAAATCACCAAGTTATAAAATGCCATTGAATTTTTGCTGTCACAGCATTTATTGCTTTTGATCAGCTTCTTAAGATCTGCTGCACCGAGGAATTTCTTTCGCAAAGCCCAGAACGAAAATTGCTTCAACTTGGAATTTTTCGATCCTTGTTTTTGGTCTCTCTCTCTCTCTCTCTCTCTCTCTCTCTCTCTTTCTCTCTGTCTGGTGTGGCCAACGCAGAAAAGTCAGGTCGAAATCGTAAATTCGAAAGGATCCGGGCATTACGTTGAATCCAGAGACTCTTTACGGTGGTTGGTGGGAACGCGAAGGCCGGAAACTGCTGCCGGGTAAGAACAAATTGCCGCTCTTATACCGCCCGACAAAAATCCCATATATTTTCACGACCAAGTCTCTCTAACGACGCCGAATCCTCTGCCGTAGAATTCTGCGTCGAGTCGCGCGAATCTGCCGCCTCCTTCCTATTTCACCAAAACACGAGAAACACGAAAAGGGACGTTAAGCCAAAGGGGGGCAAACCCTCGTAGCACTCAGACCGAACAAAACGCAACCCTTAAGTTTTTTTTCTTCAATTCCAATTATTATCGTAATTATTTCATTAGCTTTTCCTTCTAACCCCTCAAAAAACAAACTTTTTCGTAAAAAGACACAATAAAAAACAACAAAAAAAAAAACAAAAAATAGAACGATAGAAATTGGACTTCCAAAAACTTCGTTACCGCATCTTCCTCATTTTTTTCTCTGTATCGTCGTCTGCTAATGCAAATCACCCCAGTGACCGAACAACTCGCTACGCTCCAATAAAAAATTCAACAGCCAAAAAAAAAAAAAGGATCCAATGCGATTGATCGAAACGAACAGTACATAAAATAACGTATTCATGCTCCAGAGCTAAAACATCGGGAAAAAAAAAAAAAAAAAAAAAAACATCTGAGGTCTCTCGGATCCGTCCAGTGAGCCGTTGGGACACAAGTGTATATGAGATTTAGGGGTTAGATTTTATGCATTTTTTTTCTTCTCTTTTTTTTATTCTACGTGTATTGCAAGCTTCAGGATTTTGTATGGAAGCTTTTGCAACGGTAAACAATGCATTTGACTCTCCGCCTAACTTTTTATCTTTTTTTGTATTTTCAAGCTCCATCTTTCTCCCTCTTTTTCCTACTTCCTTTTTTTGTTTTTTCATCTCCTACCATTTTTCAACAATAATTCATCACTGGACATTCCGCTTCGTTCGTTCCCACTGCCACGACATTCGTGTGCTTTTTTTTCGCTCACAAAACTCACCTCACCCCCCGCCGCCCTGGAAATCCACGGTTTTTATTTTATTCGCGTGTGAAACAAAAAAAATGTTTTATTACCGATCACGCTTGCGCGGAAATCCCTCGCTATTCTCAATCCTGCCTTTCTCTCTCTCTCTTTCCGTCCCGATGACTTTTTTTTGTTTTTTTTTTTCGAGAAATAACACCCCTGACGCACTCAGATTCGTTTGAATATTATCGCGACCTGATATTACTCGAAATATTCATTCGTGCTTGTCCACATTTCGTGCATTCTTGTGTCTAGTGTTTCGCCAATTTGATGAATGTTGCTTTTTTATTTTTATTTATTTTAAAGGCAAGTTTGCTGAGGGTTTTTCAGAGAATTTGCTCTTGATTGACGATGTCATTGTTTTTTTTTTGTTTTTTTTTTCTCGAGGAGAAATAATCTTTAAACATTTGTTAATCTTTTCGTCTTTTTGTCTATTTTCTTTGTTATGATAATATTTGATTTTTCTTGTTGACAATACGAACAGAGTGACTTTAGACTAAACAGAAGTTAAAAACTTCCAAAACGAGTTGAAAGCCTCGTCGTCCTACGAGGAGAGTTGTCTTTTGAAATATCGTCGTTAGAAGAAATTAAATGATTAAATGAGCACGTGTGAGTAAAAAGAGGATGCACGTGAAGAAGAGAGAGAGAAAGAGAGAGAGAGAGAGAGAGTGCGATGAAAAGATGTTCGTTTATTTCGTTAAATTTCGTACACACGAAGTCATTAAAGCGAATGTTTCGAAGTAAACGAAATTGCTCGGAGAAAGCATGAACGAGTGACTCAACCGGAGCGCGTCTCCGTTCCCTTACTTCCCAGCACTTTTTCTCCGCACACTGTGGGAAAAGCTCTTCCGCGTTTAGTTCGCGAAAACGGACGAGCCGTAACGCCGATGCCACAAGCGGACCATAAATTTCCCCAGCGAGCGAGAAACGCAGGACAAGCCAACGTTTTACATACATGCGAGTCTGTATAGACATTGAAGATATATTCGTCTACGGGGTGTCCCAAAAGTCGATTGAAATTTTCTTGCGAATGTGTAGAGCTCGAAATTCTGAAAAGAAAAGTCATCAGCCATATTTCTCTCCTGTCGATAGTTCTTAAGATATCAATCGACAAGTATAAGAGCCAATAAGAGCGGAATTTGTTGTTTTGCTCTGTTTAATAACTAAAGAACTTGCGATCGGAGGAAAAAACGCCCAAGGACTTTTTTCTTTAGAATTTCATTTCCTACACGATACTCCATGAATTTCCAACCGACTTTCGTCACACCCTGTATATCTAGGGTGTAGAGAAGAGAAAAATAACTCGTCTTGTATGTGTACTCGACGGTTCTGGGAGGATCGCTCTCGCGCATTCATACACGAGAGACAAATGTGTGGAATAACGGGAGATAAGGTCGGAAAAGTGAGCGAAATACACAAGTGGAAAAGGTACACGTACATGAGGATATAACGAAAAGGAAATGAGAGCTCATTTGCATTTTCCACGAGTCTTTGCAAATGTTTATGTACGTATATAAAATATACGGGCTATGCACAGATGGATAAATTAATGCAATTTTCTCAGGCGTTTGTTTTTATGTCTCGTGATGTACTGTGCTCATTTTCTTTCGAAATTAACCAAAAAAATATTTCTTCATTGCACAAGGATTATGCGATATTATTATTTGAACAAAAAAAAAAAATTACAATCTCGTTTCAATTATTGAAATAAATTTTTATTGTATTGTTATTTTGATGCAACTCTTTTTTGAGGCTCTTCAATTTTTTTTAGCATTCGTCTGGAAAAATTAATTTTCCTTTGTTCAACTGCCCCTCCGGAAAAATTATTTTTTTTCGAATTCATAGAGAATTTATTTTTATTGACATTTTGCCTTACATTCGAAAATAAAGTTACGTACGAAACGAAGGGATAGTTTGGATCCTGGGTTCATAGAAGTGCAATGGAAAATCTTACTCGATCTGACCAACTTGTAAACTTTATTCCACGTTTTTCGGTTGTTTGTGTCGCTTCTCCTCCCCTTTTCCACGTCCCAGGGTGACTCAAGATAGAACTTTTTCGACGGGATATAGATTTTCGGCGCCAGTGTTGTCCTGCCACCCAGAAACAACCCGCAAACAAAAAAAAATATATATAAGACACTTGGACACTCACTGTGTTTCGTTGTCGAGCGAATCGTCCCACTGTACGATCTGCTGAGACCTCTTTTTTTCATTTTTTTATTTTTAATATTTTTCTCGGATATTTTCGTCAACAAAGCAATCATAATCGACATCAACTGATATCCTTGATTCGTTAAAAAAAAGGTATCATAAAATAGATCGAGAAAAACAATGCTTTACGATGTAAATAATTTCATTAACTTGGTCGTTGACACACTGGGTCAAATTGACCCAGTATGCAAACGAGTCATAAATAAAAAAGTTGAAGAAGTTGAATCACAATTGAATAATATCGTGAGGCAGTAAAAGGCACAAACGTAATGACAACGTGTACTCACCGAATCGAAAAATGTTGGAAAAATGTCTTGTTTATTCGCCAGTCTGACTCTCGGTGGAGCATTAGTCTCAATTATTTCGGAGTTAAGATAAATTTTACTTTGCCCGAAGGAAATGGGGGCGAAGAAGGGAGGGTGAAAAAATTGTAGGAGCCAAAAAATGTGGGCGAAAAAGGAAGAAAATAACTGAAAAAAAAAAAAAAAACAAAAAAACACAAGCCAAATATTTACGTGGTGGAGACACTCGGTGCCAAAAGCAGAAAAATTGTGGAGAGTCTCGAAACGAGAACGGTAAACAGCGCTGAGCACTCGAAGAAGAAAGCTCGTAGTCCTGCACTCGCCAGGCCTCTTTTTATTCTTTCTTTCTTTCTTTTTATCCTTCTTCCTTTTTTTTCATTTTTTTATCTTCCACTTCCACTCGACTTTTGCAATATCGAGTGCCGAAGTTTCCTACCCCTTTTTCAAGACGGGGCTGAAAAGAGGAGGTTCCAAGAGGATTTTCACACCATCGGGGGTTCCTGGACGAAAATATATTTGTTACTAACATACGGAAAACGTTTGAGTGGACAGATTCGAGTGTCGAGTCTTTTCAAAGCTTTATACACTTAGATATATTTATATATTTATATATATAGGAAAATAGAAAGAAAATAAAGTGAAAATATAGATCGTGTTCCTATTTCGTGTTTATGGCTTATTTTCCTGGACACTTTCATACCAGAAAGCTGGAAGTGATATTCCATCGTGTATTTAAGTGTCTCTTCGCTGCATCATCTCCCCAGATCTTCCATATTTTGATATTTGTATATGACGATCCCTTTTAATTGAGCCTTTCACTAAAATATCATTAAATGAGAACAAAAAGATATTCCATTACTTCCAGATCCTGCAGAATATTGAAAATAATATAGAAAACTGCAACACATTTTTTTTGGCTCAACTGATCGGCCATAAAAATTGTTTCATGATTTTTTTTTGTCCCTGTCAAATAACCAATACAATTTTTTATTCTTTCGTTTATTAGAATTTTTTTATTGTATTTTTGGACGATTTTAAATCGTGGCTAAAAAAATGACAATCGTTTCAAAGTAAACGTCAAATTGTGCATTTTTATAAACAATTTTTCGTTTTAAAAATATACACTTTCTAAAATAAAAATAAAAATTGATTTTTCGAAAATTCTAAGGTTAAGCCTTAATTAGAAAAATTAATTAATCGTTGCCCAAACTACTCTCGATTTCGTAAGATTTTCTGTGGCAATGAGCAGTTTACGTTATTTTTTTTTTTTTGTATACATGGCGATGTTTTTGTTTACGAAATCAGGATCGTAACACACATCTCGTTTGCTAGTACAGTGTGACGAAGGTGCTTAGGAGTATAGTCGAGAAAGTGAAGTTTATATTGCCCTTTTGTAGTGTTGTTTGCGTCCCCAGAGTCCCGTATCGCGTTCAAGTGCCGCGGACACTTTAGACCTTTATTTTATTTTCTCTCTCTCTCTCTCTCTCTCTCTTTCTCACTTTTCGTGTTTGTTGTTTTATTTATTTTTTTCACGAGGTGCAACATACGCGAAACTTGAGATCCACAGGATCCTCGTTTCCTCAGATACACACGTCGTTCACGCAAATTTAACGACTCAATATCGCTTCAACGACGATTCTCCAAAATGTCCTCGTATTTCTTCTCGTATTTTAACCTCCAGAGAGAGAGAGAGAGAGAGAGAAAAGAAAAACAACGTTTCACAACCACCGAATTTTTTGAACAGTATGATTTCATGAATTTTCAAAATTATAAATGACAAAAACAAGAAATTAAAAAAAAAACGAATTTATTCGTATTCTCAATTGAGCTAAAAATATCGAAACGTTTTTTTAAACGAATTATTGGTATTGAAATATAAATGGAAGTAAAGGTTTTGTAACGAGGTTTTGTAATTTTTCAGATTTAATTGGTCGAAAATATATCCACAGATATTGGAGTTTAATTTATATTTTCATATAATTTCTATATATGGATCAATGGATCGGTATTTTAGGCACAAATTTATATTGGAACGATGGTAAACGTTATGTACTACTCGGCTTTGTGTACGCGATTCGTGTAAGCGAGAGGTTATATTTTCGATCGACTCTATTGAGAGGGCAAAAATGGAAAGAGAAGAGAAGAGAAAAGAGAGAGAGAGAGAGAGAGGGAGA
>JACEOJ010000077.1:0-76119 GCA_013761285.1 Campoletis sonorensis
TGCTAACGCAAATCTGGCGTGTTTCTGGCGTTGCTTGGTTTGCTGGGAAGTCACCGGTAATCTCGAATCTTCCAGTCAGTTCCGAAGGGTGTGGGTCGTCGCAATCTAGAAAATGCGAGAATATTCCGTGTTTACGCTCTTCATTATCGATCGATGATTCGAGTTTGTCAGCCGTCCCCCGGCAGAACTGTGAACAAAACTCTGGAAAGTTCTAGTCCCTACAGTTGGTAACTATCAATATATCAGGAAAGTTTCTAGAACCTTTTTCGTTTTTCTAGTGGATCCTAGGGATTTTCGATTTGTCATGCGCGCGTTTGTCGTTTTCGCGTTCTTAGATTCTCGCATTGCTTTCAGTCTTAACGCTTACACCGCCTGAATCGTTGACGCCACGCGCGAGTGTGACTACTGTGATTATTATTTCGTGCACCGAGTAGAACACGTGTCGAAGCGCTCGTACCTATAACATTAATATTTTTATTGAACAATGGCAAAGAAAGTATTGAAGCGAACAAGGAAAGAAGCAGAGAAGGAAAATGAGAGTCAACCGCAAGAACAGGAGGTCACGTTACCTCCCAAAAGAATGTCCGATGAGCCACATCCTAAAAAGGTTAGAAAGTTAACCTACAATTGTTTGTAATTGAATCTGACTCAATGTTTTTCTCATAAATCTAGTTCCGTATATCGATTTTCACGTTTCATACGTCGTTAAAAAGTTTTTCTTAATTTCCGATACCCATGTATCATGTGATCAAATTGTTGATTAGTAATCATCATGAAATCAATTCGAAAATGTGCATGCCGTTAATTTTTCTCCTTAAATCCCAACTATTACATCGAAACGTGCGTGCTTTATTTTTGCAAAAAATTGTTTCAAAATAATGTCATGTGCAGCAAGACAAAAATTTGATTGTACTGTTGAGTGTTCAAAGGAAGCACAAAAATTTTGTCCAATTATTCCGAACGAAACAACAGTCCAATTAGCGAAGGGTTTTAAGTTTTCTTCAATCGCTATCATATTTCTACCGCTTTATTGAGAATCGTTTAATTTGAAATGAATTTCAACTGAATACTTTTCACCTTCATCGCCATCAGGAGAACGCTGTTCAGATGTTTGCATGTCGCGGTATAACTTTTTCATAGAGCCATCTTGTTTGCTTAGAGCTTTGAGCTGTGGACATTGCTCTTAAATTTTTTCAGGCCTTTTGAAGAAGTATCGGAAAAACAAAAATTGTATTTTTCACCGACAACATTTCTTTCACAGATAAAATGGATAAACAAACAGCGAGTGCTGGTATTTGCATCTCGTGGAATCAATCATCGAAATCGCCACCTCATGGAAGACATCAAAACTTTAATGCCTCATCACAGAACCGAGGCAAAAATGGAACGCTCTAAAAATCTTCAAGTTGTTAATGAAATCTGTGAAATAAAAAACTGTAACAAGGCAATCTTGTTCGAAGGACGGAGAAAACGAGATCTTTACATGTGGTTTTCCAACGTGCCCACTGGACCATGTGCCAAGTTCCTCGTAGAAAATAGTAAAAAATATTTCAATATCAAAAATAATGTTAATGAGTTATTTATTGATGAATTTAGAAAAATTTGCTTAATTTTTATAACAATTTTTTACAGTTTACACAATGGGGGAATTAAAAATGACGGGAAATTGTTTGAAAGGCTCTCGACCGTTACTTTCATTTGATGAACACTTCTCTACAAATCCTCACTACGCTCTTCTGAAAGAGCTGTTTACCCAAATATTTGGTGTTCCAAATCACCATCCAAAAAGCCAGCCTTTTTTTGATCATGTCTACACTTTCAGTGTACTCGACAATAGAATATTTTTTAGAAATTTCCAAATACTGACGGAGGATGGTGGGTTGGCGGAAATAGGGCCGCGATTTGTGCTGAATCCGGTAAAAATTTTTGGCAGCAGTTTTGGGGGTGAAACACTTTGGGATAATCCAAACTACATTTCACCAGCAAAGGTAAACAGAAATTTATTTCATTGGTAATGTTGGAGTTTACATCGTCGGAATCCAAAGAACACGAATTTCTTTAATTAGCCATTTTGGGATTGGAAAAGTTGTCTATTTATTCCCTAGAAAAAAAAAAAAAAAACATGATTCAATCAAACCACTCATTACATTTGATTTTTCTCGTTCAATCAAAAATATTGATCCACAATTGCCTCAACATCTCCGCCCTTTTAACAATATTAAATAATCAAGAATTCGAATAATATTGCGGGCTTCCAAAAACAAGTGTTCGATTTGCATAAAACCTGTTGGATATCTATAAATTAATTAAGTTCTCTTTTCTTACTAATTATACGGAAGGGAAAAAAAAAACACCAAATTCGACTTTCTGAAGCTGAATATTAATTGAAAAGTGAAACTTCTTAATTTAATATTGAAACTTTTGTTTTAAATTGTTCGCAACTTATTTTCCAGTTTCGGCAAGCCGCAAGTAAGAAAGCTGGTGGAAAATACATGAACAGGATAGAGCAAAAGTTGGCGCGAGAAGCGAACAAACCGGAGCAATCGTACGCACTGAATCCCATGGACGAGATATTCACGGGAGAGCCATTAGAAAAAGCTGAGAAGTTAGAGGAGATGGAAGCCGCGGAGGTTCCACTTGCGGAGAAAAAAGTGAATAAAGTTTCGAAGAAGCGTTTCGACAAAACGGTGGGTAAAGTTTCGAAACAGAGTTTGGATAAACCGGGAAAGAAAGTTTCGAAGAAGCGTTTGGACAAAACGGTAAATAAAGTTTCGGAAAAGCAGTTGGACAAACCGGTAAAGAAAGTTTTAAAAAAACGTTTGGACAAAACGATAAAGAAAAAAAAGACGGTCGTCGCCAAAAAAGTTAGGACATGATGTACCGACGATTTTTTGTTACACGGATTTATTGTACTGTAAGTAAGGCTAATAAAAGAAAAGAAAAAACAAATTCTTCATGAGATCGTTTAAGCAGGAAAATAAGAGGAGTTGGTTGATTTTCGAGAGACTATTTGAAATTTTCATTGTTTTTATTATTTCCTTGCATCAGCAATTGTGGTGTAAATATATCAGGCACAGTATTGAAAACTTTCATTTAAAAAAAGACATATAATTATATAGGCCCGAGAATATTGAAAAAATAGACGCAAATATATAAACAATTTTGTGTATAAGTGTAGAAGATAAAAGTATATATATATTTATATATATATATTGTTTCGACATAAACGTCAGTATAATTCATTGTACTAACTATAAAAAGCATTCTCCCGTTTTCTTGAAAGAAATGTGATTATTGTAGAAAGTAATTATTGGTTATTGAACTGTCGCGTTTCGCGGCATTGTACATATGCGAAATGAATTAGAAGATGAACCAAGAAAATACTGTATGACACTGAAAGAAAAGAACGTCAACAAATGTGGCTAAAAAATCCTTTCCACCGGGATCGAAAAGTACTTTGTACATTAATTCACGCGAGCCTCTATTTACGTTTTCATACGTTTGGCTGCAAAATATATCTAACATTAGATTGAATTGAAGGAATAAAAAAGAATATAAGTACCGCTCTCGAAAATAGCAAAATTACGAGGAAAATACAATGATTGAGGGAGAGATAAATTTCACACGTGAGTCGTAAACCCGACAAAAATGACACTTTTTCATCTAAACACTAAATCTTACAACCTAAACGTATCACGAATATAATTTCACAATTCGGAAGCGGTTATCATGGCAGCCCAATTTCTTCGTCTTATAAAACTATGGATGTACTCGATTTTTGTTCTTTTTTTTCTCTCGTTGTTCCCTATAAATTTCTGCGAGTATTAGAGTATAGCTTTCGTTTTTTTTGTACATATTTCAACGCAGGCACAAGGTTTACCTATTGCACATATTTTTAATGTTAAAATGGACCTTTCAAGTCGCAGCACAAACATCTTAAATTACTTTCTTTTGTTTTAGGCACTATGGCTCAATAGGTAACAAGTGCCTAAAACGAAAATGAAAAATAATGCAATGGAAAGATTTAGTCATTTGTACGATCGCAGCAAAAATCATTATGGCTAGTAATTGCAACGAGAGCATGATCGCTTTGTATATAAATCCCGAACTTGCACTGTAAAAGAAAACAGTTTGCAGACCAAAGCGTTGATCTGAAACGCGACAAGCAGAGTATCCCAATCGATCGTCCAATCTTCCTTTTTCGATACTCGTGCCATTTCTGCTAATTCTCAGCCAGCAAGCTGTATGAACTTTGCCAAATACATGCTCGACAAGAAATGTGAAAAAAGAGTGTTGACTGAATCATTGATTCATAGGTGCTAATTCGTGAGCCTGTTGAATCTCTGGATTCGGATTGCCGTCGAAAAGCGCGAGAGGTGATTGACGCCATTTGCCATTCTCGCCATTGAGGTGTTTGTCCTCGCATATGCACAAGAACAACGTGTCGATAACAGTCTGCAATATAAATTGATTGCATTGATCAATCTTCTACTCCAATAATGGCAATCGTTTTATGATATTAAAGTTTGCGTCGTTGGAACCCAATGATTTTTCGTTATTCTTCTTTGTTTTTTTTTTTATTAATTTTTGGAATCGTCTTAATTTTAGCACAACTCGAGCACATTTAGTTTTCGAGTGGCAGAAAAATGTTGTTCAATTATCGTAGACAAACACTGAATGTCAATTTTCGGTTCTGTTATAAACTATAAATAGGATTTTCGTTGCATTCCAACGATGCAAACTTCAACATTCAACTTCAATGAAAACATATCGTTTTCTGTCTTATTTGAAAATCTTTTGAACCTACCTCGTACAGAGAAATAACACAATGAGCTATGATGAACGCAAATATGCACGTGACGAATATAGGAGCTGCATAAAAATGTAATCTTGGGTCTTGTCTCATGAACAATAAACCTATGCTGCCGGTAGCAGCCATGACGAAACACTTGCCCAAAAAAAGTACAAAGTCTCCAATGCCATTTATAACGGCTATTTGGAGAGCGTTGCTCACAAGCGTTGAAAATGCCTGAAAAATATTTAAAATATTAGAGATTTGAATTTTTAAGATGCAGTGATTCTAGAATTTTTTTTCCCATTCTATGGGAATAATTTGAAGTCTCGAAATATACACTCCGTTTTTTTTAAACATCAAATTGTTTGTTGAAAAGTCGTTGCATCGCAAAACTACAATATAAATTTTTAGATTTTTTTTTCAGTCGCTATTTCAGTGAATATTACTTACAATTCTCGCAGCGTTGCAAAAGTGTGTTCCCTCGATAGCCACTACCGTGTAAGCGTTGTGATTCATGTAACGAATGAATTTTTCCAAGCAGAAAAAACAGCAAATGCAACTTTTGAGGCCACACTGGGCACAGGGTGAAGTTTCTTTGGTTCTTTCAAATCTGGAAGAAAAGTTTGGTTCAAAAACGCCAATTTACTTCGCACAAAATACCCAACGGGGAATAAAAAAATAGACTTTCTTACTTTTGATGCAAGTAGGTGAGAATCAACCGTGGTAATTTGAATATCGTGATCAGCAAAGAGCCGCAAGCGACTGAGCCCAAATGGTAACTTACTAAATTTCCCATCGCCGAACACACCGGCGACGCACTTGCGTTTTTTCCTCTGTGAATTTTAATGAAAGCAATTATTAAAAAACGAGGTGATAATGAAATTACAAAGAATCTATGAAATTGCAATGGAAATTTGAGACACAAAACGGGGTCTTTGTAAAAATAGACATTTTCTGTAAAAAGGGGGAATCTCACCGGAAATACCAATGGGCAACGGCACCAGCTATTACCATATCTTGACACGAGGTGATAAATTCCGAAATCCAAATCAGACCAATCAAATACACCCACCACATGTACTTGACCCACGTGGAATCGACGAATTCCACGAACGTGAAAGCTAAAGATGAAAATGATGTTTAAACTCTTTGATAGAAGCTCTTATAACGTTTTATTAGAATTTTTGTTTTAATGTTAAAAGGTATCTTACTTTTGGGGCTCTTGATAGGCAGGTCCAGTCTTTTCTGCTCCACGAATGTATTCATTTCTTCGGAGGATCGCAACAATTGGACGTTACCTGATGCGTTTAGCATCTGTACCGATTTTGTACCAGGATAATCTAAAAAAAAAGTTATCAAGAATTTGTATACTTCTGAGAAACCCAGGCGATGATAAAAATACTCACTGGCCGTGGCGAGGCAGAGGATTACAACGATCCAGAATACAAAAAATATGATGAGAGCTGCGAATGTTAAAAGTGGTTGGAAAAATAAGCCTGGAAGTTCTGCTAAGCATTTTGCACTCTCTTTGAACAACGCAGCCATGAAACCCAAGCGTTTTCTTATTATACACAAGAGGAAGAGAAGAATCACCTAAAACCGAAAAAAGTCAATTCGATTTCAGTTTCGAAGGAAAGTTTTGATAAACTCGACGTCAAATAACGTCCGAGAAATACCGATGAGTAGGAAAAAAAATTGCATCTTACGGTTATTATCGTCGCTATAATGGCAAAGGCCAAAAAAGCTTTTTCATTTCTGACCGATTCTTCCAACAATTGACTGGGATTAGTCGCGTCTAATGTTCGTTTAATACCGACGTAAGTCCACCACAAGAGACCGGTACCACCTGAAGTGTGCAGATATTTTTTAATGAAAAGGAACATTTATCCAATTCGCGATTCGCGATGCATAGCATATTTATTCTCAATTATAAATTCATACCAATGCAAGCGACACTAACGAGAATCATAACAATCCACGTAACGATGCTGGCCAACAAATGGAAAATCGCAATCATGGTCAACGACAAGACTGAAAAAATGATGAAAGTATGAACAAATCAAAGTTCTTCATAAATCAATGATGAAAATCCATGTATCTCTAATTTTTCAAACAATATTTTCACTAATATTAAAATAAAATGGCAAAATATTCCTACAAAAAGCTAAGAAGGAAAGTCCCAAAATTTCTCTCCATGTTTTATAGAGATCACCCAAAATCTGTTCGATCACATCCCACGAATTGAGCAAACCGTACAGATTGGATATTAGTGTGGCCGTTGCATCCTTTAATGCTTTTGGTATACATCTATTGAGGATGGGTGTGCTCTCATAAACTGGCATAGTTGGACAATATCCAGTCTTGTTTTTGCTGCGATCGTTGCAAGGTGAAAAGTCACCTGCCGGATGACACAGTTGAGAGCCTGTTTCTTTGTAAAATTGGCATACATCTTGCAGCGAATTCATTGTCCTGTCAGGACATTTCTTTACGCATATTTTCAATGATTGTTTCACGTCCTTCATATCGAGGAAAAACAGATATCTGGAACATTCAAAGGCGTTTAAAAAATCTTTTATTAACAGGCTCTATGTTTACAAAACAGATTCCCGCAATGAAAACCATTAACACGAGTAACATTTTTTAAATAAAACTCAAACGGTTCATCGACTCCATCTGCGGGTCGAATTTTTTAAAGGATAGATGTGTATGTACTTTTTACAATTTATACAACTTTGGCTCGAGCTGGAATTACTTTATCAGAATGAAAATCATGAATGGAGCATTTTCTATGATATTTGAATGCCAAGATTCAAGCTTGCGCAGCTTGAATGCAACAGAAAATATTTTCCTCATTTATCAGTTTCATTATCATCAAAAACTGTTCAAATTCATTAGAAGATTTTGTTCTTAGATTCTAAATAAATGTTGTCGAACTGTCAAGCCATCTGTATAAGTTAAGAGTTCATCGAAAATGGAGAATTGTGTCGCAGTTTAAAAATCAAAACTTCAGCATCATGTAATGAACTTACGGCTTGTCGCTGGTGTCCTGACCAGATAATTCCATTTTTCCAAATTTTTCATTATTCATGCCGCACGTATTACCAAAACTGTCATATCCGCTGATAAGCCGCATTGGGTTGCCATAGACCAAAGCGAAGGCGGCAATCAAAATCTAACAAAGTAAATAAAAGAAGCAAGAGTTCAATAACAAATGAGATAAGCAAGTAACGCTCATACGAGTCACGCTACAAATACATCGATGCGTTGCGTCAACGATGACGATCGATGTGACAATACTTTGAGAATAGAATAAGACTCGTAATCTTTGCTTAACTGAACTAAACATGAGACAATTATGAGGGTTACGAACCATAAGACACCAGAAAGCGATGAACAAACATAGCCAAAAAATATCCGTACAACCCCGAACTCTGGTAGGATCGGGCCGTTGTTCATCTTCTTCCTCGGCTCCGCAACACGACATTTTTTACAATTTACTTTCTTATAATTCTTCGTTCGAGCTTGGTTCAGAACAGAAATGATTCAAAACTTTACTGTTGAGACGCGCCCGACAAGCTTCCCAGCCGACAGCCGACTCGTCACAAGTTGTCATTATTATTATTGTTATCATTATTCAAGATCAGCGCGCTCGGAGCTTTGTGAAGTTCGCTGACAAACTCAAGTTTCATTTTTTCTTTCATTTTTGTTTCTTCCTTCGTTTAATAACTTTATTGATTTCCGCGATGGGGTTGTTTGGTGGTTTACAATTTCTCAACCGATTTGTTGTTCAAGCAAATTCGTCGTTTCATTTCCGGACATAAATTGAACGACACCGTTGGAACGAGTTTAGCGAATTCGAGGTTAATTTTTCAAATTATGCCGTCTCGTGTTATATTTTTAATCGTTTTTTTAAATATTTTTATTTCGGACTACGATTACTTTTTCTCATTCGCAGAACTCAAGTTTATAACAATTTAAAGGATAACAATTTTTCTTAGTCATTTGACAATCGATTAGCAAACGACGAAAGTCGAATTTGCAACATAATGTTTCATTCAAGCGAATAATAATTTTCATTGATCCCAATTTACAATTTCGAACGAAAAATACTTTTTATTAACAATTTTAGTTCTTGGTTTCATGAATAATTAAAGAATGAATGAAGAACAAACATCTTGTTACCAGGGGAATATTTCATTGCATCAGAATTCTGAAACATTGCAGCCGAGCTAAAAATTTTTTAGAAGTCAGTCTTCTTTGAAACTCAACAACGATTGAATTTGAATTATACAAATTCTAAAAATGACCAACGTATTCTTGAAGCAAAATGTATTGGGAATTAATTATTGGAACACATATGTAAATCAGTAGAGATTTATTTATTCCTGAATTTGTTTACATGGAAGTACACATTATTCCAGTTGGCCTTGGTGCATTAATAGATCAGTTTTTTAAGGGTCAAGCGCTTCAGGAACAGTTGTTGTACAGGGTCCACTGAAGTGGTATCTAAAGAATGAGTGTTAAAGCAAATACTTATGAGAATCTGTCAAAAATCAAGTTTTTGAACAATCTTAATAATTAGAGTGAGCAATTTTTTTGACATTTCCACTAGAGTTTGTAGTTCAAATGGGGCTTGAGTTGCACTGCCAAACATTATGATTAAATCCTTACTGAAAATGTCTTGTTGCTGAAGTCTCTTCGAGGTTGAATTCAGCTACGGGAATGCCTCTCTCAGCGACTTGCGGTGCAAACATTGCTGCAGGATAAACGTCGGACGATGTCCCAATTATGAGGCAGGCATCGCAGTTTTCCACAGCTTCGTCTAATTAATCACCAAAACAATGACATTTTGTTTCAAGAATGTTTGAGAGTCGGAAGAAGTTTCAGTCGTAATTAACAATTATTTCAATTAGTTTGAACATGAACATATCAACGGACATTAATTTCTACAGTAAAATTTGAATATTATTTTAAAAATAGTTTCAAATTAAATGGATTTGAAGAAAATGGTCCGGACCAATGAATTTCTGATTGAAAACAATACAGACAGATTTTGAAAATCCCTTGCAAAAATAAATTGCACTCACGAGCTCTGTCGAGATTTGTCTCATCAAGATTTTCACCAAACCAAACAATGTGTGGTCTCAATAATCCGGAACATCCATTTCTATTACACTTTGGCAATTCTTCAATGGGAATGTTCGACGATGTAGCTTTTGGATCCGGGGAACTAATGATTTGAGATAAAAGTAAAATAACAAAATTAGGCTGAAGTGGAATTTGAAAAATTCACGTTATTTTTTCAACAATGTACGAATTTCGGCCTGATTTTTTTTTTTCCACGAACGCGATTAGCAGTTGCCGGGTTTTCAGAAGTTCATCGGAAATTCGAAATAATCGAAAAAAAAAAATGCTTCTGTTTTGTTTTATTTTTGCCACTTGTTACCAATTTTTAGTACAATTTTATTGAGATTACCACTTGTTCGCCAAGGCTGGACAAATTGGTATTGTTTCGTTGAATTCGACGTGCTTACACTCAGTACAACGAGTTTTATACAGCGAGCCATGAAGTTCAATCACATCGTCTGTACCAGACTTTTGATGAAGTCCATCAATGTTTTGCGTAACGACGGTGACAATTTTTCTGTCTTCCCTAAACCTGCGTTGAAATTTAGTAATTGCATCATGTGCCTGTCAAACACATATTTCAGGTTATTTTCAGCTTTCGATGCTTGGGACGGTGTAAGGAATTGAGAAAAAAATTGAGTTCGAAGATTCCAAGGTGTTTTGAATTTTGGAAGATTAGTTTTTAAAAGTCCCACCTCAAATTGAGGCGCTTCTCCAGTTCTGTACATAAATGGATCTAATATTGTTATTTACATTATCTATATTATTATATACCTTGTTAGGCATACATTTGCTAGCAAATTGTCGTCGGTATTCATAGAATTCCCATACTAAAGAAGGATTAGCTCGAAACGCTTGTGGTGTAGCGAGACTCTGTGCTTGATACGTTCGCCAAAATCCTCCGGGACCACGAAACGTTGGTATACCCGATTCTGCCGATATTCCACTTCCCGTTAAAATGAGAACGTTCCTTGCACTGGACAGACTTTCTCGAAAAGATTTCATTACATTGCTCATTATCGGAATTTTACTGCTCCTTTCCGAAATTAATATTAGCGTTATAAGCAGAGATCACGGTTTCGCAAAGTTTTTTTTAATACAAAGCCTCTATTACGCGATAATAAAAGATAGTCATCCAAAAGCGAAGAATTGACGTTTCACTGCAATACCAACACTGCTATCGATTTTACCATCTGCTGATAAACGAAAGAACGACTCCACCATAAACATTTGTACGACTACCAAGAGATTTATTTAGAAAAGAAATAAATTTATCCGACTTCAGGGGGATAACTCGGGGAAGTGACGAACAACAAAATTTTTTCCAACGAAAGGAATCGCTTTTATCGATTCTTTGATGGCGCTGTCAAGACATTCGGATCCTTAGAGAACTAAAGCGACGGGATCAGACGTACGCGGAAGCAGCCATGTAAAACTACGAGCAATTTTGACTTTCGAACTTTCTTTTTTTAGTTTGTTCGTCTTTTGTTCTCAATTGTTCGATCGATTCAAATGTTTGCTCAATAATATTTTTCAACAAACAAAGAAAACAAAAAGGCGCGTCAAGTTCGCCGTATTTTTATGTTCGATTTACCCCAAGTCTCGAGCGTTTCCGGGTTGAGTCATTCCTTAAAAAAAAAATGAAGAGATTTAACGCTTTCAAATATTTACATAATATACATTTACAAAATATTTTTGGTACAGGCTCTTTTCAAATTTTTAATCAGTTTCAGTAAAAAAAAATTATGAATGAATATTGCTGTTTCGTTTGACACGGTCAACTAGATATATTCTTTGGGAAACATCAAAATTTTTGTCTTTTTAAAATTATGATTAAATTTTCCACGGACTGTCAGCAAAAAATGTAAAAAAAAAAAATTGTTGAATCGAGAAAAATTTCGTTATTGTTCGGTGACATTTAGTCGACTGTGTTCAACAAACTATTTCATTCCAAATTTTGCAATGACTGATTCAGTCACATATATATTTTTTTAAATATTTATCATCCAGTATAGCAATAATTGATGATTGATTTACAAATGAGAAGCAAAACTTAATGGCTATTTGCTAATTGGTTCCCGCATGAACGATCGCAACAATATACAAAGACCATGAACAACTCAAAATTTCTAAATTCAGTTGGAATTAAGGAGATCTATTGAAATCCCAAAGATTCATCGTTTAGAGTACGAATTATGCGTTAACTGTCTTTGAACTTTCGAAAGTAAATTTTCTATCTATCCAAAGACAGCACTCGTGGTGGCTCATTCGTTACGAGTGATAAAAGAAATTCAAACGGTATAGAGAAAAGAAAAATTCTTATACGACGACATTCAGTTGTCAAAGGAGTGACTGGTGAACGTTACAGACAACTTAAGGTATTCCTTCTACGAACCCGGGTACTCTACAATTAACTGGTTTTTATTTACAATAAAGTAAAAGTGCATCCAATCACTCTGCGAAAATTTCGAGCCACGTTGTCGAACATTTAACGAAGAATTTTAACTTTCAAGAACGTAAAATTAATACGGGAGCTTAAACGGAGACTACATGATTATCACATTTCTGTTCAATTATTTATAGGCTTAATATCTCTAAATTTCTGATACAAACTGCCTCCCTCGTAGAAAAAATTATAAGGAATCCGTAACGACGATAAAAATAGGGGGTAATCGGATGTTCAACGGAAATATCAACAATTAGAGTTGAAAAAATGTCACAAGGGTTATGTTCGGCAACAGAAATTGGCAAATTGGCTGCGTTCGATGCGTAACAGCTGACTAATGAAAATGTATGCATATATACAAAGAACTGTCTTTGAGACTAGCAATTTTTAATATCGAACAAAAGACGTGGGTCCTTCTCATGCGCCCTCAAAATACGGCCCTCCAGGAAAGGATTTCCTTAGTAATTCGGTTTCCGTGAAAAGCGTCACAAAAAAGTGTGATTTTGCTGAAAGTTTCGAGATACTTGTTGATAAATTTAATTCGCTAACTGGGTTCCTCGATTAAGTGAGTGACGATGAGTATATCATGAATTGGAAGTTGAAACGAATATAAAAACGTGTCCAGAACCTACGAATTGTCGTCTATTATGAAGAATTTCCTCCGCATCCATCTGAAGGCGAAACAGTACATGAAATTTTCAATGATCGAGCAGAATTGAAGGTGATGCCAAGGATTCGAAAGCGTTCGATGATCAGGAATGAAATAAATATGGCGACGGTTAATTCAAAAACGCATTGATATCCTCTGAGGAGGTTAAGCGGGAGTGGGTGGAGCGTCGGGAGAAGGCGCTTTAGAAGGCGTGGCTTGACGGTTCCATGACGGTTTCATTGAGTATTGGCGTGACGCGTGGGGGTAATGAAGGCAAAAAAAGAAAAATATGCGAAGGGAAACGACAGCGGTTCTTCGCGCGCCATGGCGGCGGGGAGGGAGAGGGGAAGCAGAGTTATTATTAGGGGGGAAATTTACTTGCCTGGAGTTTGAGTCAAGTGCGATGCCAGACACGAATAATTTGAAATTGGGAGGCGCAAGTGCGTGTGGCACAGGCGGAGAAATGCCGAAGAGGCGGAGCTACTTTTGGCCCGCCACTTCGTTACTTTTTATTCCCCAGTCGTTGACACGAAACAAAGACTTGTGTACGTTACGTTTACGAATAGCTATAGTTCCGGTGAATTTCAAGAATGCGAGCATACGAGTGGACGATAATTTTGAGATCCGCGTCCTTATGGAACACGCTTTTATCTCGTGGCATCAAATTCATAGAGAAAATTTAGAATAAACTCGCAAAGTCCGCTCAACAAATGAACGATTCGAATGATCCACTTCATTGACATTTGCGATGCCACCTGCAGAAAAACGGAAATAGGAAATAGGAATAGAAAAACGATGTAGGATTCCTGTCAGTTTTGACCACTGAATTTTCGGGGAAATTAACATACAGTATAAACCGATTAGGGAATGAACGAATAACGAAACTGTAAAATTTGCTTAGATACTAGAATAAATTAAAATATAACTTAATAACCATCTTTCCAATCGTGGAAGCTCTGACAATATAGTATTTTCATTGTTAAAAAAATATCCCAAGTGCGGTGGCAACAAATAATGTTGGGAAGGTTGATAAATAAGTGGACAAATGACCGAAATGCCAGTGAATGGACGGCGTTAAAGTCAAACATTGATCTAAAAAATCGGTTGAAACGGAAAGACGATGATTTCATTTTTACTAAGAATTAAATGAGATTTTCGTCGACAATTTCTAAGCCTTGATCATTTTTGACATTAAAGTAATGTCGTCCATTTAATCGTCAGTTTATTCTGCAGCGTTTCGGGCGTTATTGGAGGTTATGGTTTTGGCATATTGGTTTTCTACACAAGGACAAAACGTGGTTCATCAAATTTTACGTTCAGCAGTCACAGTGCATTTCCAAGTTACATGGAACCTTGTCAAACAGTCAAATAGCACTTTCTTATCTATTTTTTCATCAAATCAAATATTATTGGCGAATTTTCTAATTTTTGTAATCTTTCATGTTTACGATGATGAAAACTGGTCAGTTTTTGCGATTGTTTCGTGCAGTTTTTCAAAATACTATCTCCTGATATTGCTTGACATGAAACTAAACTTTGAAAAATACGTGCTGCACTTTTTCTGTTATGATTGATTTTTCAGTCACGATCTTCCCAAAATACTTATCTATTGTCGAGAAACGATAACCTCAAAAGTCTCAAGAAACCATGGTAACTGGAAAAATTAAAAATAAATACTGCACTGTGGCTAAATTTTCAACGATATAAAATTTCGACGATTCCACCGATTTTAATGCATGACTTATTCTCTTGTTGCTTAAAATATCCTTCTATGAATCCATCGCGAAGTTTTTTCAAGGAATTAGCTGTGACAGTGAAACGATCAAGTTTCGGAAAAATCTACGCGGTCAACTCGTTGACTAACTCTCAAAAAATAAAAATAAAGCTTGGTGCATTACCAAAGCGATTGAAAATTGGTACGATCGAGGCGAGAAAGGCGATAAAAAAAACTTTCATTTGCCAATATTTCAATAATGATAACATCGTCAAATTGAATTAATATTATTATTTTTATTAGACATTCTATTGTGTGGTAACTACAGTCGATATTTTTCTCAATCCTGGTACTCGATAAGTGTTTTATATTCTCGTGGGCTCAAGAGGAAACAATATGGCGTCTGCATGAACGTATAGTGGCTTGGGTCAGACGATAATAAAATATGGAAAAAAAATATTGATAAAATTAACATTTCTATGATACCAAAAGTGTCAGGATTAAATATCGTGAATTCTATTGGTTTTTTTAGCAACATCATGTTAATTTTTTTCGAAAACATATGGTCATTTCTATCCAACCATGCAACTTTGATTCGAAGTTTTTTTTCGCAAACATGAACTTACGCAAGAAGTTTCCGCAGTGTTAATAAACAGTAATTTCTTGAAGTTGTATGTCGCCATGCTTGTATAAAAGTGTCGTTGATCACAAGTGCATTATGGCGGTCAGAAACATATTGGCACAGGTGATAATTTTAGTGAAGTTTTACGCGGTCATGAGCTGCTTTGGTGGGAGTTACCATTAAGGGGTTATATGCAGTTGGAAGTTTCAGAAAATCGATTTTTTTTTAATGGCATTTTTGGCTAAAAATTTCAAATGGATTCAGCAAGTATTGTCGGAGATACATGCTGTTTCATAATTAATTGAGAATTTCAAAAAATCGATTTTTTTTTATGTCATTACGATTTTTTATGGCATATAGATTACTCCTTGTAAGGCGGGGAAAAAAATGTATCCTCGTGTACACCACTTTCGAAACTTTGAACGCGTTCATCTCGAAACGTTGTTTTCAAAGTCGGTGAGCACGATTTCTCAAAAATGGCTGAACCGATCGGTCTGCAATTTGGACACAACCTTCTCAGACATATTCCACAAGTATTGAACGAAGGAATAAGATTTCCGAAAGCTATTTCTATTTTTTTTGAACCATCGAATGAACAAAATTTCGTTGAAAATTGAAATTTCGTGTTTGAGGAGCCGCCATTTTATCAAAATTCGAAATTCCAACTATTCCTTCGTTCAATACCTGGATTCATTCATCCACTAAACAAATCTCTTTGGTTTTTTTATTTTCGCTGATCCAAACCGGAGATATCCTGCTCACCGCAAACCGCCTTTTTTTAGAGGACCTACAGGAGATGAACTACAGGAACTATGTATAGCTATATTTTTGAAAATAAAAAATGGCGTTAGAGCGTTGAAAAATGACACTATATTTACTTCCTGTGCTTTTATCCATCAAATGAAATCCAAATCCAGAAAAAAAACGTAAAAAATCAATTTTTTGGCCTTCCAACTGGATATAACCCCTTAAAAAGAGCAGCTAGCATTTAAACCGTAAAACTATTCGACTTATTGTTATTGGGTAGTCGTTTTATCATAATTTTTCCATGGGGTTTCCCACGAATTTGCTATTAGTGAACATGCCTGATACATAAATAGCTTTACATTCGATAAAAGCTTCGTGGATGCCATGTTGACGCACCACAGAGTGCGAAGAGGGTTTATTGAGAAGTGAATGTGCGTCAAGAGTATTATTGTGTCTGTGCGTGTGAAAATCATGTAATGACACAAGTTTGTCACGAACTGTAGGGGAATTCTAAAGTCGTTGAAACAAAAAAAAACGCGTTAATCAGGTCGATTAGCCAAAACAAAACATTTCACAAATATTTAGTACTTGGCAATCAGTTTTCTTCTTCCATCGAATTCGCTCTCCACGGACGTAGAAGAGAAATATATTTTTTTCCCTACACGTGGGTCTAATCTATCATTTGATACGTATTCGAAAAATTGTGGTCATAAAACCAAACCCACGCTCGTTCCTTCGCGAACACTAGCGCGAATCTGCCAAAAGACGCTTTTTTATGCAGCAACGTTTTTTTTTTTTTTCGACTTAGTGAAATATGTCGAACGTAATTTTTTGTCTGACTTGAATAATGTGGGCCTCGTAAACGTTTTTAGCAAAAACATGGCCATTTTTTACGATAGAAATTATAAAAAAAACCATACTCCTGCTAAAAACCAACGAAATGGACCAGAATTATTTTAGGATTTTTTATTTTACGAAAGTTTTCCCCTATTTTACATTATTGTCTTTCAAAAGCCACAATACATTCATGCAGACGCCATATTGTTTTGTCTTGAACATACGAGGAAATAAAAAACAAAATCATCCTGAATCGCTATAGTTACTGCTCTTTTTTAATTTTTTTTTTTACCTAACTTTATTTAATGTTAATTTTTCGTCTATAGATTACAATAAATGGTCCATTCTTCCGATTTGACAAATGTCATTTGTTGTGAATATCTCGATTATTTGTAAGCTCATGTGAGAACGGCCTTTCAAAACTTCTGTTTATATTATTCGACCCTTCTCAAGGTCGTAGTCACGTCAGAGAGTGTTTTTAAAACAGAATTCAATAGATACAGATCTACCCAAGTTTTCAAAGACCAATAGAACAGTTAACTTTTCGAATGTCACTGTGATGAGACGTTTATATACCAATTTTATAAAACAACCTCAAAATACGAATAAACTTTCGATAAAAAGTTAAAAATTAGCGAATATTTGTTAAATGAAGAAAGTTCGAAACAAAAGAAAACGGAAGTAAAAAATCAGAAGATTTTTCAATCAGAGTTCGATATTTTCATCATATTTCTTCCTCTACGTAGAATCCAATAAACGCGATTTTTCTCGGGTCTGAAAATATTTTTTTTTGTATTTAACTCGACGAACTTTGAACAGAATGTATTTTAGTCGTCGCAAATTAGTGATCGAATGAAAAGAGAAAACAAATGCAATTAAATAAAAACTACGTTAAACCGACAAACGTCTCCATTATTTTTCTTTCAAGAGCCGCAATTTTCGCTTGACAATCAGGAGACGCTTGTCACTGCAAAATTTATTGCATTAAATAAACATATTTAGATCACATGATGAGACATTACATTTTATTATTCATTCTGCAGCATTATTTTGTTTAGGAGTCGTGTGTGTAATCAGCGTGTCTACGTTTATGTTTTTTACGAGCCATCAATTTTGAAAATCTTGTGCCCCAAATTCGTGGTTTCGTATGAAACGATCGCGTCTATGAGATTTAATTTTGAGAATTTCTCTATTGTGAAAATAAAAACACGAAGATAAAAATAATCTTTAAAAAATCTGCATCGGGCGTTATTCTAAAATGTATTAAATTGCCAAACTTTCAACTCAATTTCTTTCCATTGTGATAAAAACAAAACTCGAAAAACGCATGATAAAATCATAACGAACAGTTTTACTTATCGACAGTCGCATTCTTTAATTTGGTCACTGGATATTGGTCAAATAATAATCGTTTTTGGTTTTGACATATTTTACGTTACAATTTTCTTATTTCACGTGTTTTCCGTATATTTTATTACGAAGCATGGAATTTGTTTACTTTTATCACGAAGTGATGTGGACGATGAAAATCTAGCTGCACGCATTTTTCTGCGAAAAGGCTCGACATTCCGAGAAAAAAGCAAGCCACACGTTGTTTTCCTAGTGTCGTAGGATCGGGAGAAACTTTTGTTTTTCTTGGAATATCACACGCACTCACTCAAGTGGAAGAGCGCCTTAAGACGTTTACGGTGAAGGAATGACCTTGAAAAACAAAATTTGTCAGTGCCTTTTGTCATCGACAGCAGCCATGTTTGATTTTTCGTGGATATTCGTGAAAGATCGATCGTACGGAATCTACTTTAGACAGGCAAAAAAAGGGCAATACAGGTTTTATTATATGATGGAACGCTAATGGGGTATCGCGTCGAATAGTGTCGGTTGCCGCTTCCCCGCTCCCGCGGGGATTGCTGAAAAGTGGGCGGGGTTAACGTCGATCGCGGAAGAGGCGTGGCTGGGGGGTCACGCGCGGTGGGGGATTACTCGCAGAGTTGCCGGGTAGAAGGCAGTCACAATTGAGCCGTCGGACGGGTAACATGTAACGTCGCGACGCCGTAATAAAACGCCCAATTTCAACCGGAAGTGTGTAGTGAAGGAAAAAAGTGTATACGAGTAAGTTCGGAAAAACAAAGTGCGGGCAAACATTTGAAAGCATCTTCGTTGGGTCATTAACGACAAAAGAAACGACGAGACGCCCGATAAATCTCGTTCGCGATGACACAAAGTGTTGTTTTTTTCTAAATAACACTTCGTTCGAGTTGAGACGAAAAAAAAACAAACGCAGTCCTCTCGAATCCGTCGGGCGAATATCATTTGCTTACCAGCAATGTGTCGTTTCGTTTTAGTGAAGAAACATGTGCAATAAAACAAGTGTTGAGTGTTTTGAAAAAGTTTAAGTCGATTTAACACATTTGTTTTGTTCGAAAGTCTTGTGAATATATTGGATGTTTCGTTGGGATCTTCTGTTTTGATATTCGATAACAACGCTTTTGTTGAATCAGTTTTGACACGTAAGTTTTGCGTTGAGTGATTGGAAAATTGAATGTGTGTTTGGGTTTTGAGCTCAGCAGACCTCCCGGGAATTAAAAATACGTAGGAAATTACAGTTTTTCAGCATCTAATCGTTTAAACCGTGTTTATCGAAATATTAGAAACAACTTTGCTCCATTGATTATGAAAAAACGGAAAGGGAATTCGCGGAATATATCGTTTCGTGTTCTAGTGAGGGCTTTAAAGCTTTAACCGTTGGTTCGACCGGCCGGCGCCCGTCGTTAAAGGGAATATATCCGAAGCTGCAACAACGCACATCGAGCTACAGAGTTCTCTCTCGTCAATTCGGTGCTGCCGCCGTTCCTGGACCGGCGCATTTCGCGATTTTCTCGTTCTAGAACCTCCTGCCGATGGCACACACGCATATTCTTACATAAACGTCATGTATTTGTCGTAAAAAATACCCCATCGGTCCTCAAAATTATCGTGAACACCATAATTCGTACAAAAACTTCGTAAATTTAGCATTCGTGTGCTCAGCCAGTTAATCGTGCACAAAACTTTTTTCTCCATTCGTTATTAACCGAGTATCCAAATTCGTCGGAATTCCCAACATCCGAGGTCAGAAATCAATGATTTCTCTTTCGAAACGCGTAGGAAGTGAATTAAAGTGAACTTTACCGAACGACAACGGAAATATTTGGCTTAGTTTGAATGATCGTTTTTAGTGAACTTTTCTTGCCACTATTTTCTTGCCATTGATCAAAAATTTGATAAAAACATTTGGTGGTTAGAAAATATTACAATCAATCGAGCTCACGAGCGACAACAGAGAAAAGCGATTATTTGGCAGTAAAATCAGTTGAAATATCGAAACATTCTGTCGCGGAAACAGTCAAGTTTAACACTTTAATGCAAAACAGTCCACCCCGCTAGGAAATAAAGGGCTCGTCTTTTCATAAATCATTTTGGTGTTACGTTAAAAGTTTAGGTTAAAAGCTTAATGAAACTATTTATTCATTCGGGAGCCATTAATGAAATATATAACGTCACGAAATCCACAGTGTAAATTCGAAAAGTATTTTTTTGTACGTCAAATCACAGACAAGAAAGTGAAAATAAAGAGGAGGTCAACACGTTATTATAAAACGTAAAAAATCATTGGCATAGAATTAGACAAATTATGTCAAAACTTATCTTTTGATCGGAAGTTGACGATAGGCATTCAGATGTTTTGAAAAATTTAATTCTTAGCAAAAAAAAACGTACAACGCTTTTATCTATTAAAGAAACTCGGTAATTGAGCTCAGAATCCAAAAAAAAATTGGACATGTGTTCAAAAGCAATCACCCACAGCTAAAAGTCTTGAAAACTTCTGCGGGAGAGAGCTTAGGCCTGTCAATGTTTTCTAAACCATCAGATTTTGCTCGTCGAGCTGTTAAAGAAAGTGAGCGCAGGCAGATGCCAAAACAATAATTAATGGGTCGATTATGAATGAAATGTCAAAGGCATTTAAATCTGTAGATTCTACATTTATTTTTCTTTGATAAAGTATGTAAAATGGAGAAACATAATCGTATGCGTGTGTTGTTTGTTTTTATAGATAAATCATAATATTTACATTATTTCTCAAACATATATTACTGTTGAAAATTGATTCGTTCGAGCTGAAACTTTGCAATATGAGTTTATTCGCTAATGCTACGAATTATTACAATAGTCATGTTGTGTGTTGTTGTTTTTTTCTCGTTAAAACAGATTCGTAGAAGAAAGGGCACCGAAAATGTAGCGCCGACGGGAAAGCGACTAGGGCATCGAGAGCGATTGGAATAAACATCGAATCTTGCGAACGGAAATAAGCGGATAAACTACCACCTTCAATTGTTGTTGCAATCGTTTTATTTTTTATTTATGAGTGTGTTTATCCAGCGTCCAAATAAAAAGTGACAAGCTTCTGTGCGCGTTTTTAAAGCGTTTTCTAACGAAAGTGATAATTGTTCTCGACGAATATTGTTGAGCGTTCTAAAAGGATTTCACTGTGGCACGATCGAAAAGAAAAGGATTTTAGGCTTCGAAAATCTGGTGTTTAACGACACGCAAAAAGGAGCGAGAAGGAAACGTGATGATATAGGATTGTGGACGGTGGAGTCATCCGCCTAGTCATCACAGTGGAGTTCTGTTTTATCGCTGGTAAGATTCAACCTTATATTTTACATAATTACAATATTCTTTCATCATTATCATTCCCAATTTTTTCTCTTTTCTCTCTCTCACATGCTTTCAAGTTTTGAAAGCGTCGTTTTCAAACTCAATTGTTCATTTGTTTACTTTTTTCAATCTATTTCAAGGAAACATTTGTGAATCCGTTTTTGCAAACTCTTCTGTTTCTGAATTTTTCTCACTCGTGCACGATTATTTTTATTTATACACTGAATTAGATTGTTTTTTCGTTTTTTCAATAACTTTCAACAAACTTCGCGCTCTTGTTGCTCAGAATCGAACGAGGTGCGGGTTTCGCTTGCTACCAATCGACACTGGTTTTTTCACAAATTGACAATGTTTTTTATCGTCATTGAATTCATACTTAGATTACAATGTTTAATGCTCAGTACGAGTACAATCGTTCGGCGAAAAATTAATATCCAAGTGATTGCCGGACGCATTGATTACAACCTACGATCGATGACGAATTTTTCGAAATTTCTTTCTAACGGATTCGGGAATACAAAGTCACATTGTTATTTTTTGCACGCTTATCGCTCGTTTATACTAATGAACGATCCTTTTGAGTTCTATTGAGATATTTCCGTTTGAATTTTTGTTGAAATTGTACGGTGATTGGGACTTTTTGAATAGTTTTTATCGAAATATTATTCAAAGTGCACGTGATTATGGACATTTATCATGAAGTTTTTCGAACGATCTTGAAGGTGCGGCGTTGGAATGCAACGATTCTTTTTTTTTTTTCACGAAGTAGTCTCGCTCAGTTCAAAAGTGAACTCGACCTTTCATTTTCAAAAACTTGAATATAATTCACGGAATAATCTAGTATTTTTTGTTGTTATGGCTCACAGGAATGTAAAAACACAAACTGTTGGAAAAAATGTTTGATATGAAGTTAAAACTTTAGGAAATCCCCTTGTCCATAATTCACAAGGTTTTTGACTTTATCGCGCCGTCTCCGAAACTAAATCGTCAACGTTCTTAATTTTGAACATTGAAACGATGCAAACTTTGGATGTTCATCCAATTGATCAGAATATTTACGATTGATTTCAATAAATCGTCATGTAAATTTGCGAAATAGTCTTCTTAGGAAGATTTAGAAAAATTTAAGAGTCACTATTCCTGAAAATTTCTCGCGGTGTATACATTCAACGATAACCATAATTAAAATGTAACTTAGATTGCGCATATTGGCGGTAAAGCTTATCAATGATTGCTGTTTTATGAAAAAATTGTACGTCGAAGTAATGACAGAGTTGCTGAACCGTAATTACCGTGTACAAAGGCGTCGATGACACGTAATAATATGCACGATTGGAATTTAATATTGAATTAACATCGTTACAGAGGAAGCGGATGAAAAATAATGTTCTTTGGTTTTTGACTATTTTTTCGTTCTCAGTCCAAAAGGATTTTTGCTAACAGATGTCGTCAAGTTTTTCTCACAACCTTCTAGTATCTTTTTAATTTCTGAATACGTTTGTAATTATTTTCGCGCTCTTTTAAAGTTTGATATTTTGTTTGAATTTTTCTTTTCCATCGTCATCCATAAGTTCAACGAATCATCGGTCATCGTACTCGATAACTTTAGCAATAAGTTGAACTGTATGCGTTGAATTGAAATACCGAGCAATGGAAGAGAAACGTGTCTTAAAATCAAATATTAAGATGACAGTTCACAAGTTGGTGGGTTCAATGGCGAATTTTGACTATTCTGACCTGTCCATAGCAAACCTAAACTAAAAGTCGGCGAACATGAGAGGAGCGAGAGAAAGAGAGAGAGAGAGAGAGAGAGAGAGAGAGAGAGAGAGAGAGAGAGAGAGAGAGAGAGAGAGAGAGAGAGAGAGGAAGAAAAAAAGAACAGGAGAAGGATATAGTTTTGCTGCTGGCGTGGTTTTCGTGGAAGGTCCGAAAGTAGTTTTCGTTGTACGCATAACCAAAGAGCCTCTCGCACGCGTTCACGTATTTCTCTCTCTCTCTCTCTCTCTCTCTCTCTCTCTCGCTCTCGCTCTCTCTGCCTCTTTCTCTCTCACTTACTCTTTTCCAGACCGTTAACGAGCCCAGGGACTCTTCTCTCGACCGTAAGAATACTTTGCTCACTTTTCGCTCGTCGAAAGAGCGAGAGGTAGAGCATCGACCCGGGCCTAATGTTTGCAGCATCGAGGCTAGACTTTTACTAAAATTCATATAATACAGAAATATCTGTGTGTATATTTATTAAGAGGGTGACACAGATAAATTATTTGAAAATTGTTGTAGATCGAGAGACATAAAAAAAATCAAAATAATCAGATACAGAATGATACGTCGATTGTGATGACGTTGAAGTTTGCATCGTTGGAATGCACCGGAATTCTTTTCTTTCACTCCGGAGAGCCAACTGATAAATGTATTTGATTGCATGTAAACATTAGATTTGTGAGAAAAATTGGAACAATTTGAGAATCGTATTAACGAACAAACATAATAATGAAAAAATATTAACATTTTTTCGTGCGTTCAAATGATCAACTTCTATTATTTTGATTATGCTCACACTTGTGTCTTTATGTATTTTTTCTCTCTTTTTTTTTCTTTCTTTTTCACAATTACAGAGCACAAGCGATGTTTGTTCGAGAGAATCTTAAAATTTGACCATCAATTTTCCATGATACAGCAGTCCAAAGATTTCGCAAACTTTAAACCTAATTTTTTCCTTAATTCTCGATGTTTTTACATTGCAATAAAATACAAAAACTAAAGTTATTATATTATTACGAGTGTGATATCGAAGTTTTCAAAAATTGATCGAAGAGTCAAGTTTTAACCATGACTGTGTCGAGACTCAAACCTTTGTCACCAAATTTTGATTTTCACTGTCGCTTTTTTGAAAATATAGGAGTCAAATGAGTTTACACAATTAGGGCCAAATTTTTGAACAATAGCGAAGAAGTCACTCGTTTAAGGGAGCTTTCCGATGTTTCAAGATATTAATTTATAAAAATCATAAGGGCCTTGAAAAAAAAATAATAATAATTAAAAAAAAGGTTCAAAGTCGGATTCTTCAGAAAAGGTACGATCAAATTGCTATTAAAAAGGAGGAAGACATTAATTAGTGAAAGAGAGCAAGAAAAAACGATTTTCGTGTTTATTCTCGAGCCACATACGTACACTCGGATAAAGTAATAAAAAAAGGGGGGAGGGGGGTGGAGGGAGAAGCAAGGTGTGTATGTGGTACCTATGTGTATACTCGTAGAAAGTTGGAGGATGTTGAAGGTAGAAGTGTGTATGTATATGCATAGACTACAACGTTGAAAGGATTAACGACGACGAACGGTTAACGAGGCTCTCGGTACAGCAAAAGCGACATCAGAGCCGCAATAGCAACGAGCAACACTTGCACATACTCACAAATGAAAAAGAAAAGGACGAGAGAGACAGAGAGAGAGAGAGAGAGAGAAAGAGAGAAAGAGCAACAGTGAGAGGAGTGTACTTACGCATCAGTTCGTCGTTGAAGCGTGTTCTCGTAGTTAAATACACTGTGTCGTATATACATCATTAGGGTGTTGCGTCTAAAGAACCTTTTATATATTTATGTATATTTGTATGTATACATAGATATATGCACATGGTGTATAAATAGGTGCGGATTAGGTGGAATCTAATGCGATCCTCAAATAACTGAGGAATTAACGATTAATTCGTTCGATTGAATCTACATAATTCCGCATGTCAAAATGTTAGTTAAGAGTCTGGTCAATGAGTACTTTCATTGGCTGGCCTTCCAGGCCGACCAAATGCCATGGTTTTACGTTAAATATTAAATTTTTCTCTTGATAAACCACGTTTCGTATGAGAAAAGAAAAGGATTCCTAAGTTGAATCGTCCCTGCGGTCCAATTATTTTGTTGGACCATGAATAACATCGATTTTTATTTCTCCTGAAGTTTTTATCAATAGCCGATTAACTGCCGGAGCGTTGCTACAATTTTGGCATTGTATCAATGAAATCCCTGAAATTTCAAAATGCCCAGTAACAAAATAGCCCGGAAGGCTCTCGAAAGATTACTTCGAGTCGAAAACGAAAAGCGAATACCTGAAAAGTGTTTTTTCATAGTTGACAGTTCGATGTGACGTTTTTTCTCGGTCTATAAAGCAATTGTAAGGAAAAAAACTTCTACATTCTCTTCGTCGATATTTTTCATTATATTTTTCCAAATAATCTCAACAGTGAATTCAAGTTTTTCCCACGTTACGTATTAACATTATTCGTGTATTTAAGTCAAAACATTCCACACCATTTTTTCGATCCTAATGAAAAAAAGTTGTCCCCCATCTTTTTTGCCTTTTTTTCGCATTGTTTTGGACAAACGGTATGGAAAAATTTTCCTCCGGAAAGTTTCAGAGCCATGGATTACTGGTCCAGCCCCTTAATCATTATTTCCTCAGTTAAGGTATTCCTTTTACGAACCCGGATACTCCACAATTAACGGGTTTTTATTTACAATAAAGTAGAAGTGCGTCCAACCACTTTGCAAAAATTTTGAGCCACGTTATCGAACATTTAAAGAAGAATTTTAACTTTCAAAAACGTACAATTTATACAGAGGAGCTTATGGAGATTACATGATTATAACATTTCCCTTCAATTATTTATAGACTTAATATCTGTAAATTTCTGATACAAACTGCCTCACTCGTAGAAAAAATTATAAGGAATCCGCAACGGCGATAAAAATAGGGGGTAATCGGATTGTCAACGGAAATATTAACAATTAGAGTTGGAAAATGTCACGAGGGTTATGTTCGGCAACAGAAACTGGCAAATTGGCTGCGTTCAAAGTACAAAGTACAAAGTACTATCTTTGACACTCGTAATTTTTGATATCGAACAAAAGACGAGGGTCCTTCTCATGCGCCAACAAAATACGGCCCTCTGCGAAAGGATTTCCTTAAATGGATATTTGATCAACTTATTTTTGTTTCTTCTGATAAAAATCCATTGATTGTTGGTTTGTGCTCAGTCAATTATCAATACCCTGTATACCAATATAGGGATTTACACGTGTGTATTTAATACACCTGTGCCCATCGCGTACCTATAAACACCAATGTAACAGTCGTATACGTGTTCGTAAACTAAAGTTATACCACACGTACGAAAAGCTCGAGGAACGATATTATATGCGCATTTAGGTTTGTGCGTGCGGAAGCGTGACGCCCTTCCTCGCGATCGACCAAATATACGCACTGGAATTCGAAAGCCTTTTGTCCACTATCCACGATATCACGAATAAAAATACGAGGGTATACTAATCCTACAAAGATTTTTGCTCTTCGAATTACTTTCTACTGTTTATCGATGGAACTTCCAATGCACTACGTTTTTGTGCATTAAATCGTCGAATGATATTTTCTCATCTGATCGGTTTTTTATAATAATATTTAATGCATCTCGGCCCAGTTTATTCCCAAGTTTTTGGCATTTTTATTCCTGATGATCTTTCGATTTTCTCGGTTTACGTTATATTTCGCATAAATAATTTCACAGACTAAGTGTTGATTATGAAATATTATGATAATTTTGTCTGTCTTATAAACTCGTGTTTTCGTTGCAAATGAAAATTCTTTCGATGCCAAATATCCGAAAATATTATTTTACGTTAACCTGTTTTTGTAGAATTCTCAATTTACGCTTTCCTCGCACAACCTCAAAATATGAACAACACCTTATTAACGACAAATTTGTCGACGATTTTTGTACAAAAACATACAAATCATACATTTTGTTACATAGGACAATTTTTTTTATTTTATTTTTTATGCTAACGATGACGTGACTTTTATCTCGTAACACACCACCGTGTTTAAAAAAGTTTTTGCACTGATTAAAGAAAAAAGATTTTACAACAACAATATGATTTTTCTGTAAATGCCATGCTTCAGAGAATTTTCCAATGAATAACAGCGTCTCAAAACTTGATCCAATAATTTCGAACATTGATCGAATAATCGTTGAAAATTTTGTTTATTTTTTCTATTCTTACAAAACTCTCATCGCGATCGCCAGCTCGGTTTCAATAATTTATCGTAAGAAATAAGTTATCTCAAGTAATAAAATCACGGAAATAATCGATACGTTATAAGTATCTTCGCAAGGAAAGACTTATTTTTTTTTCTGCCTGGAGCTTTGACATCAGAAACTTATGGAAAGTGACATTAATTTATGCAGACACTTTATCGATATTTATGCTCCATTTTATATGATCTCTGTCTCAATAGCTGCGGGCGAAAAAATCCCGGAAGCGATCGATGTAGAAGAAGAAAAATCGCAGTGCCATATTTTCTCCATTTCTCTCCAACTATTCCGACAGCCAGATATCAAACCCGAACGTAATAGAATCTTGTATTCTTTTTTTCGTTTTTTTTTTTTGATCATTTTTTTATCATCTCTTTGAATTCTCATAAAATACCCACACAAAGTGTTATTGTCGTAAGGATGTGTGTAGAAAAAAAAGACACGTTTGAGAAGCTATACGACACATGTATTTAGTTAGGCTTTCTCGCGCCCGTACGTGCGAATATTTTTCTGCTTGCGTTTCTCGCTATGTACAGCGCGTATAACACACTCTATAGATTATTTTTTATATATATGTGGATATGTACCTTAACGTTTGTAGATAAAGTAAAAAGAGAAGAAAAAAAGAAAGAAAAAAAAACACATGCACAAGCGAAGTGAGAGAAGGAGCGCCCACGCACGAGACGCACGTGAGCAGCAGAAAGTACATTGGAACTATATATACTTTTGTGTATATATTTATATGACCGTAGGCAGCATAGGGAGTGGATGACTCTTGTGTAGTGAAAAAAGTTTCGGGCTGACGAGAAGCCTCTTGCGTGTCAGTGAAAATGCCGCAAGATCAAGGTTATTACGATTCGAAGGTATATTATGGCTCTCATTTACCCTTCGTTTCCGCTCGAATTATTTGCTGAATAATAATAACAACAACAACAATAATAATAATAATAATAATAATATAACAACTATATCTTGAAATTTTTGATCGTAGAATGAACTTTAATTCTATGAACTCCAATTGGCTTTGATTGGCTCTTTTGTTCTTCCATTTCTAAGTAAAATCAATTGATTATGGTTTTTTTTTTTAATTTTTTTTTTTAAGGAGACGAGATATAATAGACCGATTCTTTTTTTGGATTTTCATGCTTCTCAATAAACGTAATGAAAAGAATGGACCAAAAAATAAAATGAAATGACAAATCATATTTAAAGGCGTTTTTAGAAGTTCGTTGGGTATAAGATTGTTTGATTTATTAGTTGAGAGTGTTGCGACATTTTTTGGCGAGTTTAACGCATTGATTAACATGATTGTTGTTGTCGTTGTTGTTTTTGGGGGGATTTATAGAAAAAAAAGTTGAACGTCTCGAGATTCTATGGCGTTGCGATCTGTAGATAAAAATTTCTCTATCTCTGCTTCGATTTCAAAGGAAGTCGCTTGAAGAGACACTTGCACTAACGAAAAGGATGGGGAGGAGGAGGAGGCACTTTAAGTGGACCGCAGGTCCAATTCTGTCTGGAGATGATTATCGCTTTGGCCCTAAACAACATTCCGAAACAGACGTTTTTTATTTCATAAAATAATTGTTATCATTAAAACATTTACGTATTCCCATGAAAAAGCGTGCTGCAATGACAAAATATCAGATTGATAAGGAAAAAACTTTTAATACATAACGATATTTTTATAAAAAGCTTTTTCAATTTCATCTACTAGAACCGCACGTACATACACATAAGTAGATATGTTGATATGGAAAAAGCAAGAGAGCGCTAATCTACAGTCGCTAGAGCCTCGCGACTCGTATCCCTCGGCAAATCGAGTCTGTTACTCTTGCCTATAGATATCTGTGTATACATATATATGTATATGCTTCTCTTTGTTGCCACACGTGCTAACCGTGAGCGCGATGTGCCGCTTTCCCGATCGATTCGCCAGCACACACAAAACAGTTCGCTGTCTCGTACGTTCGTAGGGATAAGCTACAGTGGAGTAGTAAAAGTTTACTGGTTTATCGGACGTTCTCGCATCGTACAACATACATGGGATAATAAGAATAAAAAAAAAATGTACCCTGCACCAGTAACTATACCAAACTCCACGGTGGCACGAAGAGCTCACGGAAATTTTGTTTTATAACTCGGATTACATATCGGGGTATGCATCAAAGGATGGTAATTTTGAATTGTGCTGGTTATTCACAACTCTTCAATGTCTTGGTGACATTATTTTTCTAAATGGCTCGTTGATACTGTTTTTAGTTGACGATTTCATGACTAGATGCTCTTGAGTCGTCATTGATGCTTCATTTATTGATTATCTTCGTTTTTATAATAATTTTTATAAGACTTATTGTTTTAACTTATCATCGACTTGATGAGTAAATTGTTGTCAGTTTTTCAATTCACGGATTACTATTGTCAGTTTTAAAGATTGATTAAAAAAGTATCTTTGGAGGTTGGTTATGGACATTATTTTGACGATGTCACTCGTTTACTATTTCGCATCATTTACTTTGTGGCGATGTCAAATTAATGAGTAAATGCTTCATTGTGTTTTCATATCTATTCTTCGATTGTTTTACTTTATCCTCACCATAGCTGTTAAGTGTTTGAGTTCTATTTATTAACATAAAGCCTAAAATTAACATGAAGTGTTACATAGAATTTGACTTGATCCATTCGAGCTTGATATTATATTTGCACGGAAAGAAGTGATCTTCAAAAATTACTGAAATTTCCATCGGTAGTGCCTCTGGGAGGGCGGACAACATCAATATTTTATCCAATTCAAAATGTAAATATAAATTATTTTATTACAACCTACTAATGTCACAAGTGATTAGTCTGTTTTTCACCTTGACACATTCTGGTCCGTTTGTGAAAAAATTGCAGTGCAAAGTGTAAAAAATGAAGAAATAAGAGCGAGTGTCCCAGTACGTTTTCGAAATTTTACCGGCGAAACGGCAACTTCCAATTTGTATCTACAATAACTCTCTCAGAAGGTCGTAGATAATATTTATTCATTCGATTTATAGGCTTTCATTCAACATTTTTTTATTATTTTGAATATTTGTGGAAACTGTTGCCAGCAATTTATTTTCCTATGTGATCGGAATATTGTGCTGAGGGCATTGTACATTTTACACTTCATGCACGGTGGGATTCTTTGTTTTTATCTGTAATTTCTGCTATATCTAGTTTTTTGCAATTGCCATTGATCTCTTTGCGGTTGAAATCATCATTTATAACAGTTCGAAATGTAAAAAATACATAAAATCCACTACATTGTAAGGAGACACACAGAAAAACGATTAATTCGCAGTTTTTAACTGTATTAATTCATTAAAATATCAGTCATTTCTAAATATCGACCACGAGTTTGTACAGATCACTTTTTTCCGTGTTCGTATATGTGTGTACCTATATCTATATTTTCCGCGTATATGTGTGTTCACACGGATCTTTATACGTATATATCGACCGATATGTATATGTATACAGACGTACGCACATTCAAACGCCAGCAAATATACATCGTTAGCTAGCAAGGAAAAGAACTTGCTCGTAGATCTTTGGGTCACGTGGATTACGCCCTTTTTTTGGTCCCCGCAGCAGATATACTTCTATGCTTAGGTATACAGAGGTACCTGCGAGCGGTGGCAGAGGCCTCAGGATTCGAGTGTCCGTGTAAGCGAGGCTATATATATATATTGATATACGTGTATATGGTTGTATGGGAAAAGAGCAGAAGCGAAAGAGGGAGACAACGTTGCCGCACACATCAGCAATACGGAGCTAGAAATATAAGAAGTTGAACCTCAGGGAGGGAGGGAGGGAGGGAGGGAGGGTTCTTAGCAACGCGATTCTGAAGGCTTCGTTGAGAGCCGCAAGCGCTCATTCGAAGACTCTTGAGAGTGAAGAAAATGCTGAGGACGAGAAAGAAGGAACTCTTTCTTTCGCTCCCTCCGTACCTCTGTCTCTTCCTTTCTCAGTCCTCTCTTTTTTTCATCACGACGACGGCAGCCCGGGGTAGTTATTCGCCCTCCTTCTTCTCTTCTATCTTTATCTATATCAATTGCTCACTAACAAAAGGACTGGAGAACCACCATATACTGAGTTAAGTCACGTGAATTTCGCCCTTTTATTTACCAACGTCTGGTATAAGTGTAATCCGTTCTTCTTCTTCTTCGTCTTCTTCTCCTCGTTCTTCTTCTTCTTCTTCTTCTTCTTCTTCAACTTCTTCTTCTTCTTCTTCTTCTACGTCTTCTTCTCTTTCGTCCGTTTCGTTATTCCTTTGTGCCAAGAAGAACCGGTTCCGCCAATCGTCGCAGGGCTACACCAAAAATTCCACCAATCCCCGTAGCAACTTGTCCGTCTCTCTCTCAGTTTTCGTTGGTCCTGTCCCCCTCGGACTTTTGAATCGCGGCCTTTCCATACCTCTTCTAATCTTTAACCCTGTGGCTTTCCCTCTTTCTCTTTATATTTCTCTCTCTCTCTCTCTCTCTCTCTCTCTCTCTCTCTCTCTCTCTCTTTCTCTCTTCTTCTGCCTCTCTGTCAATCTCATATACAATCGGTGTTCCCTCTCTTTCTTCTGACTTCCTTCGTTCTTATAGTACCCCAGCGGCTACCCGTCGACTCGGTCAGTGATTTATTTATTTACGCCAGGCCCAAAGTTAATGACATTTTTGCGATTTCTTTTGCCGTTTCGGTGCATTGTCGGTGAATAACTACCAAAACGAAAAGAGAATCCTGAACCAAGCATAATAAAAAAAAAACCATGGAAATATGTACATTTGTAATGAAAAGCTTGCAAATGTGTATTAATATCGTTGTTGCCATTTGACACAGCTTTAGAAAATTCTACTGGAATCAAATATATTTTCAAGGATATCCGCACATTGAATGACTTATAGATAAACTTTCCGAAAGCTCAAGTAAAGTTATCACTTCGAGAACACGATTGAAAAGTCTCTCCACATACGAAAGCAGGAAATTAATTACCAGTCATTAACGTTTCCAGCTGAGGAAATGAGAGTATTTCCTCGTCCGTTTAGTGTCAAGCTGGAAACTCACTTTTACGCCAATTACAAGCTGAAGGAAGTTGCAGATTCCTTTTTGTTTTTTTTTAATTACATATCTTCGACCAAAAAATATTCATTCTCAGACACAAGGTGCGATCTTTATATCCCTTTGTAATTGACATTGAAACGTCGACGAGTGAAATCCATCAGTTCACAGTTCGATTCAGAAGGAAGTAATAAAAGTAAAATTCGATTATTTCGTTCCTCTGCGCGAAAATATAATCGAAGCAGTCTACACTTGGCGTAACGGATGATTAGTGAGTGATCATATTTTTTGTTTGAAGTTGACTTCCCTCGTAAACCGAGTCCTTCCGAGAGCTCGCGGATCGAATTCTAAATTCGATGCAACCCGAAGCTTCCAAGAAAATACGTCAAACGCCACAAGATATAAATGTATACTGTTACTTTTGCGACTGACTGCCACTATATACAGTGGTGCACGATCGCGGGTTCCCCGATTTTATGACAGGACATAAATACCTCAAGCTCGAATGAGAAAATCGTCAAAAACTTTGAGATCTAATTACCAATATCGTAATCGTTTGGCATATTTGGTAAAATCCTCTTTACAAATATGATACCAGGTCAACAAGAGATGAAACTGAAGTTCGCAACGTTGGGTTCCAACGAAAAATATTTTTTCTGTGAATTTGTTGTTCACATTCAAAAACCATGACAATTTTTGTACCGATTTGGTGTTTGGATTCTATAAAAAGATTCATTTATTGTACGGACGAAATATATTGGATAAGAATCATGAGCTCTGTTCAAGAAAAAAGGTAATTTCGTTACATTCCAACGATGGAAACTTCAACATCGGCAACAAGAGTTGAACAGATGTTGCCTGCGATGTCAATTATGTTATCCGGAAACACGGGTCTGAGTAACAAAAATCAACTAATATTGAAGATTTTTTTAATCCTTTTCGGAGGTAGTATAATTAATTACTCGATTACACGGGAAAAAAATGATCTGTACAAATTCGTGGTCGATATATTTAAAAATGACTGAAATTCGAATGAATTAATACAGTTTGAAACTGTGAATCAATCGCTTTACTGTGTGTTCTCTTACAAAGTAATGGATTTTATGTATTTTTTACATTTCCAACTGTTATAAATGATGATTTCAACTGCAACGAGATCAACGTCAATAGTAAAAAACTAGATATAGCAAAAATTATAGATAAAAACAAGAAATCCCACTGTGCGTGAAGTCTAAAATGTACAATGCCCTCAGCACAATATTCCGATCACATAGGAAAATAAATTGCTGGCAACAGTTTTCACTAATATTCAAAATAGTAAAAAATGCTAAATGGAAGATTGTAAATCGAATGAATAAATATATCTACGACCCTCTGAGAAAGTTATTGTCGATACAAATTGGAAATTGCCGTTTCGCCGGTAAAATTTCGAAAACGTACTGCGAAACTCACTCTTATTTCTTCGATTTTTACAGTTTGCACTGCAACTTTTTCACAAACAGACCAGAATGGTTCAGGGTGAAAAACAGACTAATCACTTATGAGATTAGTAGGTTGCAATAGAACAATTGACTATTTTTATTTTTGATTTGATGAAATATTAATGGTGTCCGCCCTCCGAGAGGCATGCACTAACCATGGAAATTTCTTGAATTTTTGAAGACAATTTTTTTCCGTGAACGTATTTGATTTTTGATCAGTTTGCCTTGTCCTCGACTTGGCATCGAGGCAATGCACCGAGAAAGCTCCTCCCCTCTTTTTCCTTCCTCTCATCTCCCCCCGAGTAAGCCACGTAGTAAAATCGTCCAGGAAGTTTTTGGGTCGTGGACGCGGGGGGTTTTGGAAGAGCAATAGAAACGAAGGATAGGACCAATGGGCTATAAAATATCCGCGGTTAGACTAGCCAACTCGTTGGAAAGTTTATATGGCCTGTGGATATGAAGGCAGTATCGTGTGGATATTCCTGGTCGATGCGTGCACATATACATTTATTTGTAAATATATACATCGCAGTTACGCTCAAATGTAATATTCGGGCCTTATACTCTCGTAAGACTTCGCCAATGTAACCTTTCGGGAATCGTACTACGTATATTTTTCATTGTTGAATCATTTACTTCATATCTGTAGATTTATCCATCGCGATTCGGCCGATTTCAGTCTCATCCTGAAGGAACTATGATGAAAAAAAATGGATGTCGTTTTGTTGGAATAAATCGTAATATCGCGTAGGGAAGAAGTAATACGTAGAAAAACTAAAACGTTTCACACTCTAGTTGCGGACGGAAATGTAAATCAGGGGACGTACAGAAATAGAAGAGAAAGATAAGGGAAATCAGAAGTTTTACCTGCAGCAGTCGGATCAACTCGTTGCAGGCCTCGTGTTAACGAGAATTCTCGTTCATGTAACTATATACATTTTGGAAACAAATTGTGACGTTAGTACGAGCTGTCAGTGTAAAATAGTGCCGTGTACCGGCTTAGCCATGTCTTTGGGACTTCTCGAAAGGATCAACCGACATGTAAACCTTCATACGCTGGCAACGAATGACCAAAACGACCTGCAATCCTACTGTCACTCGATATGTAGAGAATTTAACGGTATCGGCGAGCTTTATGAGGGCTGCCAACACACCTTTCACGGTTTAGTTTGCACTAGGCCATTCCATTGGTCATGCTAATGCTAACTGCTGAGGTAACTTTTGTGTTTTTCAACAAACACCCTCGATTGGGCAAGACTCTCGAACGTCGTATAAAATATTGACCAATTGCCACATTAAAATCATCAAATTTATTGAATCCCCGAATTTTCCCCATTTACTTAACTCATCGCTACGCACAGAGAAGAATCGAAGTTATTCGTACGGCAAGATCGAATCATCGAGTGTATATTGACCGTTGTCAATCTCGCCGTTATTCCGGATATATTATTCCGTTCCGAAGCTCCCAAGAGCTTTGAAAATCACATCAGACATTTGGTTTTTTTTCTATCTCTTTTTTTTATACTCTCCAATTCGATATCCTTCAATAGAAGAGCGTGTGCATGTTTCGAGAGGGAACAACGAATGTAACAGAGAAAAAAAAAAAAAGAATCTCTGCTGCTCGTCCTTCACTCCGGAGGACCTCTCGTCGTATGCTCGCGAATCGAATCCTCGTCGTGCTGAGGGGGATCAGACGAGATCCTCTCGATATCCGCGTTCCATGATACGTAACCTCGTTAAAGAAGGAGGAAAGAGGAGGGAGGAAGGGAGCGACACAGACAGAGATGAAAATACGTCAAGAATATACATGGATCTAAGAGATGAATATAGATAGACGATGGAATTTTGCGCGAAGAGTCGGTGGTCGATACGTGATGTGCATAGGACGTCCTCAAACTCCATTTTATTACGCCACACAGCCAGAACAGAAGTGCCTTCGTGCACAATTCTCGTTATCGGTCTCTCTTTTTTCCGATCCCTTTTCGTAGTTTCAAAAGCTCTGGAAGGTTTGAAGTTTCGAATAACGTGGGGAAAGCGACAATTGCACAGCCAAATATCTAAGCGGTCCAATGTATTTACGGATCACGAGTCAAGGTCTTTGACGCTGGCGGAGCTGTAAAGATAACTTGTTACATGGATTATGGGTTTGAAGTTCATTTTTGTTATTTTAAGCCACCCCGATACGTTCGGAACCGGACTCTCGGGGACTTGGGCTGTCCTGTTGGTTGATACGCAGGTTGGCCCGTGGTTAAGCGGTCACCCAACCAAGTATTGAGCTCGCCCGCGAGATCGCTTAACTTTAGTTATCTTCGGAGCCCGCGAATACTTCTAGCGAGTTTTCTTACTTTTAAACGTAATTTTTATACCAATCCAGTAAATATAACTTTTCTGATGCTTTTATTGCTGCTTCGCGTGTGCTATAACAGTTGCAAGTATAATTCATAGTTATTTAGAGGGTATCTCTGGGTGCCGAATACTTTACGATAAATTTTTTTTAGTATATTATAATTGTACGAAACAATGAGATGTCATTGCCTAGAACACATTTTTCTTCTTCACCATAAGTACGTAACAGTTTTTATACACTTTATCGTTAGCCTAATGAGTGAGGTAAGTCGTTGTTTCGAGTGATATATTGTCATTGTTTCAAGTACGCTATTAATTCTTGGGTACTTTATCATTTTTTAAGGTGAAGATTATTCTACTGATGTCTTGATCATTATTACATATTAATTATTGAGCTCTTTTTCATTCACAACAGAAAATTGAATATATCACACCAAAGAAGTGATAATTTTCTGAAAAATAATATGTAGACGAACATTTTCAAGTCCTTTTAAACATTATATTAAGCGATATAAAAATCCATCCTGTTTTTGTATTCAAACCTTCGGCTCCGAACGAGTTTTCGACGCTGTCTTTTGAACGCTTGTTGTTTCTTCGTTCTGCCCCGGAAAAATGTTGCACAAGTTCAACTATTTTCAAATGATTGTTGATCGTTGAGCAGAGATTGATAGAATCGTGTTTTACACAAAATCAAAAAATGAAATTCGACATTGACCGAGAAAGTATCGTGTCTTTGAAATTTTGGTACAATTGGCTTTTCAGTGTACTTTTGACGTCTCGCTGCTAATCGCGTCTCTTTATTTATTCAATGTAAGTCTCCCCTTACGGAATGAATTATTACTGTCCCAAAAGATCATCGTCTTCCCTCTGATCGGCTTTATTTTAACTGAAATTATTAACGTTATTCAAAACGACAGTGGTAACAATATCAATTAATTTGGAAATGGATCCTGTAGAGAATTTGAATGATTCTCAAGCAAGTTATAATTATCTGAATGAAGTAATTATTTACTTGAATGAAGCTTTCTCGGCTGAAGTCACTGTTTGGATCTTCGCCACCGAATCCGGAATCGTTTTGACCTTATTCAGCATATAACAGAGCGTCATACCTCCCTCTAACAAAGCGACGCGGTAAAACGCCCGCTCACGCACGCTACAGTACGGACGTTATTATATACAGCGTTACGAGTACGACGAGGGACCGTAAAACTGTGACGCGCGTTGACGCCTTTTCCCATGACTCTTCCTGCGTCGAACGAAATTGCCAGCACACTGTACGTATACCATTATCACCTTCTCGCATGGATAGACACTCGCGTCTCGAAAATTTCTTCCATTAGGGTCGCAAAAGTTCTTGCTCTTTGTCCTTTACCATTTCAGTTCCTTTCTCGTAAACGCTTATATTATTGATATACGGACACACAAAATATCATCCATTGGGGATGTCAGAGACGAATGAACAAAAATTCTCACCCAAAGTACGTTCCATTCTCTCTCTTGAACGCGTATTTAACATTTATTGTCGTAAATACTTCTTTGCAATCTGAACAATCGCTATCATCGATTCAAATTTCATACTCGTTTTTAATGTGAAGCGAGTCATTTTCGAAATAACTGACAATTCCTTCTCTAGCAGTCGTTCGCCATTGAATTATTGCATAGAATATTATTAGATTACTGACGTCATAAAATCGATGCATAGTCAGGATTGAATTACTGGTAAAATGGATAGGAAAGTTTTGTGTTTCTCTATGTTCAAAAATTAATGAAATTTCCACCGGTAGTGCCTCTCGGAGGGCAGACAACATCAATATTTCGGCAAATGAAAAATAAAAATAGTAAATTATTTTATTACAACCTGCTAATCTCATAAGTGATTAGTCTGTTTTTTACCCTGAACCATTCTGGTCTGTTTGTGAAAAAATTGCAGTGCAAACTGTAAAAAATGTAGAAATAATAGCGAGTTTCGCATTACGTTTTCGAGATTTTACCGGCGAAACGGTAATTTCCAATTTGTACCTACAATAACTTTCTCAGAAGGTCGTAGATAATATTTATCCATTCGATTTACAATCTTTCCTTTAACATTTTTTACTGTTTTAAATATTTGTGAAACCTGTTGCGGGCAATTAATTTTCCTATGTGGTCTAAATATTGTGCTCAGGACATTGTACATTTTACACTTCATGCACAGTGGGATTCTCTGTTTTTATCTGTGATTTGTGCTATATCTAGTTTTTCGCTATTGGCATTGATCTCTTTGCAGTTGAAATCATCATTTATAACAGTTCGAAATGTAAAAAATACATAAAATCCATTACTTTGTAAGAGGACACACAGTAAAACTATTGATTCACAGTTTCTAACTGTATTAATTCATTAAAATTTCAGTCATTTTTGAATATCGACCACGAATTTGTACAAATCATTTTTTTTCGTACATGTTTATTCAAATCATATTTCACCAGGTAAATGACCGAGTTGAGTATAATTTTTCAACGGGTTTTCTTTCTGAATCCTCCGAGCGTTAGAAATCTTCCGGTACTTCGATATATCCTCCGAGAGCCTTTCTCGCTCGAATCCTCAGGCCGGCCTTGACCTTCGAGGCTCGAGCCAGCCGTATGACAGAAATGACGTAACACCGCGTACACCTATATATCGTTTACGTTACAACTATATATTTATTTATATGTACACTTTACATATACATGTATGTAGTAGGAATAGTTGTTTCTCGCACTTGGACCTGCTCTTTACATAAAAGTTGTTCAGCACTGTGTAGTGAAATTTCACACTAACATCAAGCGTTGACCGAAACTTTAGGATTTATTAGTTGATGCTTTCGTCATAATAACTCTCGACATTTTCATTATTCATATTTTTCCTAAGTCTTTTGAATTTCATCTTCAAATTACTTTTGCAAAATCGCTTTGATGGAAATATATTTTTTTTTCTGGTGCAATTCCTGCGCCGCAACTAACAATTCTGCGTTTGTCTGGATATTCCGTGAAACATCACTTTAGCCATTATCTTTGGGACGAAAAATAATTGTTAAACATTTCGAGGTTTGAAAATGCCGCGGTTATCAATGAAAATTTGGCTAAATACAATGGGGAAGGACTCGTTTAAAAAGCAGTAGTCGATATAAGTGCGAAGCCAAAGAATTAACAATAATATTTCAACCATTGTTTATCCACGTATTTAATCAACTGAATAATAAAATGTTGCATTTGTCAATAACTTTTACGAAGAAGGAAAAAAAGGTAAATATAGACAACCTCAAATCGCCGAAGAGTTTCCCACATAAAATTGAAGATAACAGACAAATATATTTTCAACATTATTCCAAACAGTAAACGAAAGGCACGAAAGTAGCATTAGTTTTTTGAATTCCTTCTTACACCCTCTCGGATTCAATGAAATGGACCGAAGTCATGAAATTACAATCGGAGAATCATTGCGTACTGCCAAAAGTCGTATATATTTTTAAATGATATTTCTACGAAAATAATCACGTATACGTTGATAAGTTTCATCGTTCTTGAGTCGACCGAACAACTCATAGGAAATAAAATAACTTTCATCGTATTTGAGAACCGCTGGTTCATCCAACGTGCTGGAATCGCTTCTGCAGCGTCTCTTGGTCCGACCGTCGATCATTTCGGGTATATATAAGAGCTCGCTCGCTCGCTCTTTTCCTCTCACTCCGAAAGAGAGACCGGTCTCACTCACTATTCATTTCTCTTTTCCTCTCTCGGATCTTTCATTTTTGTGAGTCGAAGACCGTAAAAGAGAAAGAGAAAGAGACTGGATTACATTAAGATTGGTTAGAGAGGAGGAAGAAGAGGAGGCGGCGGCGGAGGGAGGGGGGGGGGAAGAGAGAGGAGAAGAGAAGACGTCCACTAGAAGGCGGAGGGTTGTGAACGCTCGTCAGGGTGCCTAATACGCCCACGAATGGCTTTTGGCCCCAGCGGCTCTTACTTGGACGTCGATCAATTCAAGACACGATTACATGTGTATAATATACACATTGATATTTATACATATATATGTGTGTCTCTTTAGATATCTCTATATATGAGAATCGAACACATAAAACACGCAGAGCCAGCATAAGGAAGCGAAAGAGAAAAAAATACCTTCAAGACCTTATAGAAAAAGCATAAGAAGAAAGCGACAAATACAAAGTCGATTTAATTCACAATAATCTTCCTCTCTCCGTGGTCCACAATCAAAGTCGACATGTAGAAAATAATAAATATAATCACTTAAGTTCAATCAACAACGAGACCTATTTTAGACCATTTTAGAACTTGTTTTTCAACTTTGTTTTTTACAGTTTTTATCAAAGACCAACCCTTTTTCTTTATATCTGTCCGCTGCGCCTTTCTCTCGTGTTCGTGTGTATTCTCTTGGTTCTCGGTCAAGTCCCTCATTAAGTTGCAACTAACGTCGGAGCAATTAATCTAAAATCGCGTTTGGCAAGGTGAACCCAGTCCATTGCGATATTCTCGCTCTTATATATGCTCTTGTTCGTTTTGCCGGTCTTCCTTATTCTCACTCTCTATCTATCTATCTTGCTGCTGTTCGTTATTCCGATTGGAGTGGTTCGTACCGCGTATCCTATATCGCAGAAGCAGACAGTTTCGCGGCGGGATACAAGACGAAAAGATTCGCAACGTTGTACCTCTTCGTCTGCCATTCCCCCGGCTCCAAGTCAATTCGTATTTCTCTCAGCTCATCTACATTTGTAGAGATTCGCTCTCTCTTCTCTGCTCATATCATTGTTCTATAGTAACTCAAATCAATTTCTACAAATATACGCAGCACTCTTCAGTTGTTCTGTTACTTCTCATGCGCCATCGGATTCTACTGTTTCTCGTTGGACTACTCGCGAGCATTTCACGATCGTTACTAACAATGATTGTTCTCTAGTTCATTTTCTAGAAAGCGCATCTCCATGTTGAGCTCCTTCTTACCATTCTTGATATTGTTCTAAATTCTTATTATGATTCGAAATACCAAATCTACTGCTCGAATAACCTTGATACTCGTAGCTCGAACGAAGACTTTTGATACCGTTCAAAGTGCACCGAGAAACGATTGTCAATTTGTATAGGAACCTGCACCAACACCTGAGAAGGTGTGTATATCGCGATGGCAAACGAAGAAAACATGGGACACGCTGAAGGAGTTTGGAAAAAAAGTACATCAAAGAAAAAGAGAGAATTGAGAAGCCAATAAGTAGTCGGTGGTTATCGATTCATCTTTTTTCTCTCTCTCTCTCTCTCTCTCTTTCTTTACCTTTGCGCAATCTCATACTTCTCTCCTTGTTTCGCGTCTTCGTAACTTGGGGTACGGATTGTTCGATGCTTTTGGTTCTGCCAGGAAGGAAGCCCTCGGGCTGTGGCTTGCCGCTGGTCACTCGAGAGGGTCCTTTATTTCGGTAGGTCCCTCGATCTCTCGCACGCCTTCGGGTTTTACTTGAGCTTTTTGTCCCTCCGGTAGTCCCGGGAGTAGCAGCTAATTCTCCGGTGTGTTATATTCGCCTCCACCCTTTCCATCACTCCTCCCCTCCGTCTTATACGCTTTTTTTTCATTCTCTTTATTTATATGCTCCGTGACGAGTTCCTCAACGAAATACACAACATTCGCTGTCCCGCAAGAACGCACAAACAATCATTTTTTTTCATTCCGTCATCTACTCCTATTTCCTCTCGTTCGGCTTGTTCCAAACAGCCGGAAAACCGTGGAAAAAAAACGTCCTCAACAAAAATAGACCCCCGCTCCGAAGCAAAAGAGGAGCAGCTCTTAGCGACTTAGCTTAAACGAGACATCGAAGTCGCGGAGGTAATAGAAGAAAAAAACATTTAAGACACATGTGTCTCTTTACGAACGAGCGAGGCGATGAAATACAGAAAGACCGAGCGAGAAAGAGTGAGAAATTGTGTTCATTCGTAGCCAACTTGAATGTTTTTTCTGTTTTTTTCTTCTTTTTTTCCTCTAATTTTTTTTTTTTTCACACATCTCTCACTCCTTCTGAGCCTTTCGCGCTGCCCTCGTGGGGATGCAAACAGATGGTGTTACCGTCGACGATTTTCTATTCACGGCTACGCGTTTCTTAGCTATCATTATCATCGTCATCATCATCAATCATGATCGTTCATTATCGTAACAACTATCCCGTAACTATATCGCTCGGTGAATAAGAAATTTATACATCGACGCCTTGGTTATAAAGCATAATGTATATACCTTTGTATTTATATATTTGGTGCATGTGTGTGTGTGTGTGTGTGTCTGTCCATATAGAATGTATGTATAATTTCGTACGCCCGAGAATTTCGCTCGGTGTGCTGAGAAACCGAGAAATCTCTGACGATAAATAATTCCTTCGGGTCGCAAACCGAGATTGAGGTTACATTCGTCACATATTGATTTCTCAAAGTCTTAAGGACGCTGAAACTTTGTTCAAGTATAGAAATTATGCCCTCATTATACCCTTGAAACACCTATGTATACGAGTGAATTAATTTGTTATTTTACACGGAGAACTTACAGGTGCGAGATTATTGTGGGCATAGGAGTCAATGGAGTTGCGCGATTTTGTGCTTAAAAACAATATTTTTATAAATTTTTTTTTGTCTTTTATTTTTTATTTGAACTTCTTCCTCGTTTTGGTGCATTTTTATATCCGTTTTTACGAGTTTCATAGTTGAAAATTTCATTCGCAATAACATGGCATTATTTATCAAACAAATGAATAGCGTATCGAATCGAAATTTCATGCTCGATTCTTCAATATTGTAAACTCTCAGTCTGCATATAGTATTTTGATGCATTCAAAGTTCTTAGGCACATGCAGTCGATGGGTTAACTGTGTGCCTTTGAGAAAAAAAAATTTGGTCGAATAGGACGATTATTTAGTTGAATACTTTAGTTGAATAATTTTTGTTATTATTGCTAAACATTTAGTCGTGCATATTCGACTAAATGATTGCCGTTTTCAACTATTTGTTTTTTTTTCGGTGTGTATTTTCGAAATTTCCATCATAAACGATTTTTGCACTCGAAATCTTAATAGCTTAGTCGATCGTGTGAAATCGTATGGTCAGCTCCCCATACGCACTCATGGCTTTCTTTTATTTCAATTTCGCATATGAAACTGAAGTTCGCAACGTTGGGTTCCAACGAAAAATATTTTTTCTGTGAATTTGTTGTTCACATTCAAAAACCATGACAATTTTTGTACCGATTTGGTGTTTGGATTCTATAAAAAGATTCATTTATTGTACGGACGAAATATATTGGATAAGAATCATGAGCTCTGTTCAAGAAAAAAGGTAATTTCGTTACATTCCAACGATGGAAACTTCAACATCGGATTTCGCATAGTATTGGAAACAAAACATTCATTAGACTTTGACAAATGGTTTTTTTCTCTGGGAATTTTGTTGGAAATATTTGTTTGGAGCATTGGCATTGCATTAAAAGATGCAAGTTTTTTCGTGTGTTTTTCTGTTGTTGTACTTTTCGAATTATATCGTCAAATCTATGTGTGTTATCTTTTACACTTTTATGTCACGATATATGTATACATATAATTTAGTGTATTGTTTTCCGAGAAGACAAAATTATCATGTGAGGCATCTCTATGGAGTCTAGAGAAGCACGGTGCGGTCCTCTTGTTACCGGCGTTACATAAACTAATTAGCAATTATGAGGCTAACGCACCGGTCGACTCGGCCGTTCGGTTGTACCGGCGCGGGTCATAATTAATCAGGAAGAGTTCTTTCGAGCGTGAGCGAACGCGCGCGCGGTTTAAAGTTTACAGAGGCGAAACGGACTGAAAAAATGTTGTTTTCATATATGGATAGGATTCTCGGTTGATTTCGATGCAGAATAAACCCTCCTGGTCCGCTAAATCTGCGGATAAATTTATTTTCTATTCCCCTTTTTATCTTTCTTATTATACGTTGCAATAAAATTGGAACCACGAGCAACACATTTACATACGACATTTCTGTCATCGGTATTTACTTAAGGAAATACTTTCGCGGAGGGCCCTATTTTGTCGGCGCATGAGACTCGTCTTTCACTCGGTATCAAAAATTACGAGTGTCAAAGACAGTACTTTGTATAGATGTATACATATTCATCAGTCAGCTGTTATGCATCGAACACAGCCAATTTGCCAGTTTCTGTTGCCGAACATAACCCTTGTGACATTTTTTCAACTCTAATTGTTAATATTTCCGTTCAACATCCGATTACCCCCTATTTTTATCGTCGTTACGGATTCCTTATAATTTTTTCTACGAGTGAGACAGTTTGTATCAGAAATTTAGAGATTTTAAGTCTATAAATAATTGAATAGAAGTGTGATAATTATGGAATCTCCATAAACTCCCGTATAATATTAACGTTTTTGAAGATCAAAATTCTTCGTTAAATGTTCGATAACGTGGCTCGAAATGTTTGCAAAGTGATTGGATGCACTTTTACCTTATTGTAAATAAAAACGAGTTAATTGTATAGAGTACCCGTGTTCGTCTCTACATACCTTAATATTTTGATTATACAAGTTTATATACACGTTTGAATAATGTACGAGTATTATGGATGTGTCGTTCGATCCTGTTCCCTCTTTTCTTCTGGTTTTACCTTTCAACCTTTCTATATTCCGCACGGGAATATATGTACGAGAAAAGAGGACCACACGCTAGCTTCCGGAGTAACATCGTGCACGCCCGGTGGATCTTACGGGCCGATAAACGCTATACCGCCCCGGGCGTCTCCGGGCGAGCACGATGCGATCTCCGGGGCGCCGGAGCGCGGACGCCGCGTTCTCATATATACATACGCGAACTACATTGTGTACAAACGTACATGTACACCTACCGCTCCTACACACTCGTCTTGTATGACGATGACTCGCACACTAAAGCCCCTTTGAAGATGAGCTCGTGTATCACACATGCGCCCTTTTGCACTACAAAACATTGGCATGTATATACATGCATATTGAAGAATGCACGTTGCACCAATGCGGCCTGCATGCCGGCACACGATTGCCGCTCGTCGCCTTTTCCAACGATAATGTATACGCGCACCCCAGCACACACCACACCGTGGCTGCAGATCAGGGCAACTCTTTCCGAGAGATATCTTCTTTTTATTTCTCTTTTGCTCTCTCCCTCTCTCTCTCTCTCTCTCTCTGTCTCTCCCTCTCTCTCTCCCTCTCTCTTTCCTCTCTCTCTCTCTCTTTCCTCTCTCTCTCTCTCTCTCTCTCCGTCACTTTGCAACCCGATGCGCTTGGCCAACCAAGCTAGCGCGACTTCGCACTATCACGAAACTAGATACTTTGTTCCATCTCTCTCTCTCTCTCTTTCTCTCTCTCTTTCTCGGACTCTGCATATTTTCTTTCTCTCTATTTCGCTAACATCTTTATGCCCGCGACGTTTTGTCTCACGCTTCGATTACTCAGATATTTTTCATCTCAAGAGCTGCAACAACGGAGATCCGAGCAACAACGAGAATGACTCAGATGCGGAATAGTTTCCTTTTTTTTTCTTCTTTTTTCCCTTAATTATATTGTCAAGAATTTCTCGGCGTATAATTGATCCACATTTCGTTGAATAGACTTTTTTGACAGACATATCTTGAGGTTATATTTTTATTATAGACCGATTGTTGTTGGTCAATTTTCAAGTTTCGCGCCTTTTTATTGTCCATCATCAACGAATTGTTTTTCCAAAAATGATGGGTGATCATTTTATATAGTTATAGAGGCTAAAGTAGATACTATTTGACAACGCCGGGTCGCAATCGGTGCTAATATTTCATTGCGAGAACTATAAAGTACTAATACACACGTTTCTCTTATAAGATTATGAAGAAGATACATTTGATTAGTGTGCATATGATTTTCAGGATTCTCTAAAAAAACCTCGATTACCCCAGGCTTCTTATTGTACATATTTCACGCAATTTCTTCCGGCATGCTCTCACCCCTAACTCTCGTTTCTCTTTCTTTATTCCACGTATCTATTTTTGTTTGTGTGTATGTCCCTCTCTTTCTCTCTCTCTCTCTCTTTTTCTAACACACTTTTCATTCCTATCTCTTTTTCCCTATTTCTCTGTGGCGGTTTCTTGCACAGTGGCGTTCGAGTCGATCCTCGTCCCTTGTGTATATACCCTTCTCTCGCTTCTGAACGTTTGCCGTAAAAGGGGTTGCTGCGAGAGTCCACGAGGGAGAAAAATGCGAAAGAGCGTGGAAGATAAAGCGAGAGAGTAACTTCGTTCGTTCTATCTCTATCTTTCTCTCTCTCGCGTCCTTTTAGTTTTTTGCTCCTTCTCTTCTTTTTCTATCTTTCTTTAGTGGATCTTTCTCGTTGATGGTGTACAGGATCTTTTCTTTTTTAATTTCTCTATAATCAACGGCTCACCGCGAGTGCTCCCCGCCAGGACAAAATATATTCTTTTCCCGCTCGGTATAATCTCTCGTTATTTTATTTCTCTCCTCTCTCTCTCTCTCTCTCTCTCTTACCCACTCTCTTCCTCTTTCTCGCCACTTGGCCAATTAAGCCGAATGGCGCAACGCGCGCCCGAGGACTAATATAACCTAGTTGCGCGCCCGTTGACTTTGTGTTGCTTTCTTATCTAAGATCAAGGGGGGAAACCGCGCGTTTGGCGTGCGAAAAACCGCGTGCCTCAAGCATTCTACTCCTCTCCCTCGGTTCATACGTTACACACATCCAATGTATTCTTGTGAGACTTCATAAACTATACACATGAGCCACTGATGAGAAACAGAGTCCATGGACTAAACCCTATGCTTGTGTTCATAGTTCGTGGTCCACTTTACAACTACGACATACAAATTGCGCGATGATTATTTTTTTGCAAAATTCTGGCCATGAAGACTCGGAAATCATCGTATTTTATTGCATCCATATATCAGAACGATCGTATCTTGTATTTATTATCCTATATGATCGTCGAATTATTGTGAAACTGAAGTTCGCAACGTTGGGTTCCAACGAAAAGTATTTTTTTTTCTGTGAATTTTTTGTTCAAGATCAAAAACCATGACAATTTTTGGACCGATATTGTGTTTGGATTTTATAAAAAGATCGATATGTTGCACGGACAAAATATTGAATGAGAATCATGAGCTGTGTTCAAGAAGAACGATCATTTCATTCAACAGGTCTCGCTTTCGCTTAATTCGCGACGATCTTTTCTCATAGGCAATCGAGGGAATTGGCATTTTTGCCGATCATACAACTCAAAGTCGACCCGAAAATTTGACAGACGATACAGCAGACGCGGAACCGTTGACAATTGTAAAGAAATCGAGACTTAGTTGTACAAACTCACTCAGATTTAATGCCCTACGGATTTTTAATTTATTCTCAATCTACGTACAATTCAACTGCTTTTTATTACAACGTTTTTTTTTTAGTTACATCGATCTTGTGTACAAAAAACGAAACAGGTTTACATATATTTGTGAAGGAAAGAAAGTGAATATCATCCAGGACCTGCTTCGAGAAGTAACAACAGTTCGCTGAAGGTTCTCAATTCGATTTTTCTTTATTAGTCTTTATTTTTCTTTATTAGTCTTTATTTTTTTAAATTAATTTTTGGGATCGTCTTAATTTAAGCACAATTCTAGCACATTTAGTTTTCCAGTGGTAGAAAAATGTTGTTCGATTATCGCAGACGAACACTGAATGTCAATTTTCGATTCTGTTATAAACAATAAAGGATTTTCGTTGCATTCCAACGATGCAAACTTCAAACTTGGAAAACCGGTGGTGGCCGAAGAATAAATAAATAAATATATTTTCGATCGAATCCAATATTTTCGTAAGATTCGTTGAGTCGTTAAATCTTTGGTCTAGAGAACAACGGAGTTATCAGCTGAAATATATGACTGAATAAATGATAAAACGTTGAATTCAAGGATAATTAAAGGGATTACAATCATATCTTTAACCGGACCTAGTGACCTTTGAAAGCGTGAAATCTTAATGAATTTAAATTTATCACTTTACGAAGCGATTATAGGGTCTTGGTCGGATTTCTATCCAATTTTCTTATCGGGATGTTCTCTCTCGACTCTGAAGTAAATATGGTACGTTCGTTTATGTATCCGTAGGTCGCAGTAGGTAAATGATTGTACAGGCATGTTTCATACGTGTGTATATGAAGACGGATAGGGCGCCGCCCGTGCGTTCTAAACCGCAATCGCATAGTAGCGATGACGATACGATAGGGGTTAAGCAACCCCTCCTACTTCTTCCCTTTTATCGAGTGTACATGAACAGCGTGTAGAGCGATCACCCACCGGATGGGCTGGTAAATGTGGCTGGGGGTTGTTGCTTGATGCTCCTTTTGAGGCACCCTGCACCGCCTCCTTACACATGCGCTTATATACATATACCTTTTACCTATAATACATTTACAGCTTTATTTCTGGATAATGCACTTGGCCACGTATGCTCATGGTGTCTTGATCCTGTAAAGTGCGCCTACGATGTTGAAGTTTCCATCGTCGGAATGCAACGAAATGATCTTTTTTCTTGAACAGAGCTCATGATTCTTATTCCATATTTCGTCCGTACAATAAATGGATCTTTTTGTAGAATCCAAACAAAAGATCGGTACAAAAATGTTCATGGTTTTTGAATTTGAACAAAAAATTCACAGAAACAATATTTTTCGTTGGATCCCAACGTTGCGAACTTCAGTTTCATGTGTGCCTAAATATATAAGCACTTTCAAGATGCTGGAGTCTACCATACACGGACGTTCTTTCTGCTGGATCGTATCCAGTATTTTAAGATTTAAAAATTATATTTTTCTGTACAAAAACTTAGAAACCGTCGAGGTTCGATTAAAAATGTAGCCCTGATTTGAATTAAAGTTTCGAGATGGGCAGTCAGTTTGTCCTTAGAATGCTCTCGTTAAGAGGCTTCTCCTCTGGTAATTACAAATTCATGAGAGATGGCTCCAAATAGAACAAGACGATCGAAATATTGTCCTGGAAAGTACAAGGTTCCACTGCTCCGAAGAACGTTAACTTGCTGAACAGCTGCGACATAGTCCAACTTGAATCCACTTTCGATTGAATAGAATATTCAATTCGAGTTACTCAAATACTCGTGTTGCCCTGTCGCAGTATCGTTACATTTGCCAGTGGAATATCTGCAACTTGGACTCGAATCGATTTGTAAATTTGGGATAAAAGTTTTGTAAATAGGAACGGGATATTGAAACGATGATATTCTGGAAATTCAAATCGGCCGAACCATTAGTTTTCTACGCTCGATCTTCATCAGTAGCGAAAAGTCCATTGGTTATGGTTGAGCCAATCTTAGACCTTCGTAAATTAAAGTTTGATCACCAAACCAATCGATCTTAGAATTTAGTTTTAACACTTCGCAAGCCTCAGTATATATTGATCCGTTATGGGATAAAAATTCTGTACGGAAAATTGTGGTCTACTTTTATTATCTATTTTTTTTTTTTTTTTTCAAACTAAGAATATTCATAGAGCTTCATCTCCGCTTCGGAGCGGAGCTTAGAACGTAAATTTGCCCGCGGGCGAAAGCTCAAGGGGAGGCGTTGACAAATGAAGTGGATACAAAAGTGAAGCTGATGCACGAACCCTGGATGAATTTCTAGTGCTTCGTACGTCAGCAATGTACATCGAGATCCCGCCGTCTCGACGGCGAACTTCCCAAATTCTAAAAGTTCAGGAGAACCCGGACACATGTGGATGAATAGGGGAAGCATAGCGCGCCTAATGTTACTGCGAAATTAGCTTCACTATGGTCGATAAAAACATCCTCATAAAATTCAGACACTATCTTTTCACGCACATACCAAAATTCTGACTTGATCTCACTTTTATTATCAATGTTATTTGAAAAAATTGCCACACGGAAAAAAATGATCTGTAAAAATTCGTGGTCTATATTTAAAAAATGATTGAAACTTGAATGAATTAATACCAGTTAGAAAACTGTGAATCAATAGTTTTCCTGTGTGTCCTCTTACAAAGTAATGGATTCAATCTATTTTTGACGTTTCAAACTTTTATAAATGATGATTTTAACTGCAAAGAGATCAATGACAACAGCGAAAAACTAGATCTAGCAGAAAGTACAGATAAAAACAAGAAATCGAAAGATTGTAAATCGAATGAATAAATATCATCTACGACCTTCTAATAAAGTTATTGTAGATACAAATAAGAAATTGCCGTTTCGCCGGTAAAATTTCGACAACGTATATACTGCAAAACTCCCTCTTATTTCTTCATTTTTTACAGTTTGCACTGCAATTTTTTTACAAACAGACTAATCACTTATGACATTAGTACGTTGCAATAAATCAATGTACTTTTTTTTATTTTTAATCGAATTAAATATTGGTGTTGTCCCCCCCTTCGGGAGACATTACCGATGGAAATTTCAGTGATTTTTGAAGATAATTTTTTTCCGTGCAAATTACAGTTGCAGTAATAATTACTTTAAAGACTGCACGTTCATTTTTTCTGTGCAAATTCTGAATTTTCATTAGATGGAAATAAAATTTTGTCCATTTTCATAAAAATTTACATGTTGCAGAGTAAAATGGCGTTTCTATTGTCGAATAATATTTTTTCAATTTTTATTTTCCTCCCTGCGTCACATGTGCATGTAGCTAAGTTTGGATACCTCAATTTCCTAAAAAGTATCACCACCATCCTTAATCAAACTAATTCGGTAAAGACCAACACAGTGCGAGAGAGAGAAAAAAAAATGCCAGATGGATGGTGGCAATGCATGGGATCGAGGAATTGAGAGTAGGGATGGAGAACAGAGATAGAAAGAAAGGCAGAGAGAAAAAGCGACAGGCAGGGATGGAGGTAGATAAAGGGAAAAAAAAGAAAAGAGAGAGAGAGAGAGAGAGCGCGCGAGAGAGAGCGCGAGAAAAACGAGTGTGACGACAACGGCGGCCCGGATGGACACACGCACGGGGCAACCGTGTATAATACGCGCATTCCTACAGAATGGAATCACCGCGTGCGCGTTGCGTACGCACTCACGTAACTCTTTGCCATGTATTTGTGTATATAAAGACAAATACTATATCGTACGTTAATACGATATGCGTATAGGCTACTTAAATACTCTTGGATGGTATAGTTAGGTGCACCCTTTTACACATCGATATACATATACATGGGAAATAAAAAGAAGAGTGCGGAAGCCCTTTCCTCGGGTATTATACCCATTTGCTCCCACCCATTTTCTCTTTCTCTTTTATATCGTCGTGATCGCTTTCTTTTTCATTTTTCTCTACACGCTCTCTATGCTTCGCCAGGCGTTTAGCGATAAGCGATCCGAAACGACGGCCGAATTGCTGCTGCTACTGCCGCTGCGAGTGTCGCATCGAGATATCTCTGGTGGTGCGACGTATGACGAGCGTGTAATGAACCTGATGATTTACGTTCCAGAAGAAAATAGACTCTACAATTGATTTGGGAAATTTCAAATCTATTTTATTTACGGAATTATTTTCCTAGCAACTTGCGTGGATGGTCAGATAAAAAAAAAAATGGAAAATTCGGTGCTCAGCTCCGATTGAAGCGAAAATTTCGTAATCTAAGACTTTTTTTTTTACAACGATCCAGGACATTGTTTGAATAACTTTCATTTTTTTCTTTTATAAAGATTATTGATTTATTCTGCTCTGTAAACTGTGTTGTTTATCGTGACTAATGAGGATCGGTTCGAAGCACAAAACAAGCTGACCCTCATTAAGACCGGATCAGTACTTCAACTCCCATCGTTCTGAGCGAAATCGAGTTCAAGTTTTACTAGTGTTTCGGCACTTTCGGAGTATACGTATAAATTATTCTCGTATATCAATTCTAATGCTAAGCTCTCGGACATTTGCTTCCATTTTCAAAGTTTCAAGCTCGACGTATTTTCACATATTTATTACTACTGCTTACAAATAATTACGTGACCTGCTAAGTTTTTGGGAATAACACTCTATTGTGTACTTATATTCATGGTTTACTGGACTTGAGACATTTTGGTATTGGCGAATTCAGCAATCGCATTGCACAATAGTTTATAAGAAAGCAGGAAACAATGGGAACTTGTCGCAAAAGATTACTTTTCACGCTACAATACTCTTGAAGCTCTTATGAAGGAAAATTTTGGATTCGATTGAGACAGAAAGTTGCGGACGATGTGAAGGTTGTATCTAAATGTTAATTGACGGCTACCATTATTCAATGGGAGTGTAAAAACAAAGAAAAGACGTGCTTTTCGAAGCTGACAACTTTTAGTCGATATCTGTTCAGCATAAGTCATCTCTTGATACTTGCAATCAAAACTCTCGTATTTACAGAGTATTTTGTTTAATTGACAGTCATTATAGGCAGTCGTTTGATAACTTCATAGTTTTCGTTCTAGTTTCCATTATTGGTGACTCGTCATTTTAAAGCAAACATACACTCCGCCCGGTGTGATCGAAAAAAAAAAACTACATTACTTACACCTCTCTGCAGCGATGTTGAAGTCTCCATCGTTGGAATGCAACGAAATGATCTTTTTTCTTGAACACAGCTCATGATTCTTATTCAATATTTCGTCCGTACAATAAACGGATCTTTTTATAGAATCCAAACACAAAATCGGTACAAAAATTGTCATGGTTTTCGAATTCGAACAAAAAATTCATAGAAAAAAATATTTTTCGTTGGAACCCAACGTTGCGAACTTCGGTTTCATTCAATGCAAATTGTTGATGAATGTCCATATTGAATGGCATGAGAATTATAATTATACGATTAATTTTTATTTGTGAGGCTTGATTTGAGGACAGATTTAAAAAGTGCGACGATGAAAATGTAGATCCTAAGGAAAACGCGGGTGAAGAAGAAATAAAAACAAATGTGCAAGAAGCAGAACGCACACGTGGCCCCACACGCGTGGTTCACAACGAACAGAGAAAGAGATAAAGGGGAAGCAGACCAGTAGAGAAAAAGGGAGAGAGGGAGAGAGAGAGAGAGAGAGATAAACAGAGCAAAAGGGGTAAAGATCAAGGATCTAAGATCGCAAGAGCAAAGGAGACACAGAGTGAGAGACACGAAAGATTAACGTGAAAAGAAATAAAAAAAAAGAAAAAAAAAGTAATAAGAGCGTATATAGAGGAAGCAAAAAAACGATGAATGAAAGAGAGAAAAAATTCGAAGAGGCGCCTCGCGATAGCCGAAGGAGGTGACGAAGGAGGTGGAGTCAGAATGACGATCGAGAGGAGGTGGTGGAGCGAGGAGGGGGGTTGTTGCTGCAAAACTTACGGAGGAGCGGCGGTGGAGAGTAGGAAGAAATAACTCGTCATAAGAAGGAGCGACAGAGACCGAGAAATGAAGATAGACCGAAAGTATAAGAGCCAGAGGAAAACCAAGAGAGGGAGAGGGAGAGAGAGAGAAAGAGAGAAAGAGTCTCGTACTCGGGGAAGTCTCTTCGTTAAAGCTGATAGATCGTTCCCAGCTCGCACCCGAAGCCAAACGTGTCTGCATTGAGACTCTTTCGAAATGCGTTTCTCTCGAGAGTATCACCTTTAATACCAAACTCAGGACAGCACACGACGACGAGGACGACAAACTTTTTTCCTCTACTACTTACTACGACGGATACTACGTTTTTTCTTTGTCTTGATATTCGTTTTTTTCGTCGCCGTTTCTCTCTCTCTCTCTCTCTTTTTCTTTCTCTTCACTGAGCTGTTTTTTTTCTCTCTCTTCCCGCACTTCCTACAACCGAGCTCGTAACTAAACATCGGACCTCGTAAGTGTCATGTGGAAAAGAAGTGTCTGCAATGAAATTTTGATCCAGCGCCGATGGTCAACCCATCAATTATTATCGCTTTTCAAGTGTCGATTGTATGATGGGAAACCCTAAAAAAGTTTGCGTGTGTTTGCAAGTTTATTAGAGTTGAAAAAAATTGATTATATTTATTCCGATAAAATCCTGACATTATCCTTGGAAAAGGATAACGTCTTTTAAGTGCAACGATTTTTTTTTCCCCAAAAGTTTAAAAATCTCAGTATTCGGCTCGATGATTGATCCTTGGAAGGGAATCAAATCATTCGATACATTCAAATAATTCGGGATTACAGAAAAGCACGAAGTTGAAAGATATTCAAAAAGTATATCTTCCAACCTTGGAATAAGACGATGCGAAGACCCGTAAATTGAAAAGTGTACGAGAGAAAGACAGATGGAGAACGAGTACGAAGAGAAAATAGACAGATCGAGAATGTTCTCGAAGCATCATCAGCGGGGCAAGGATTAGAGAATGAGTTAAAAAGATGAAGAAAAAAGGGCGGTAGAAACGGTAGTTGAGTGGCTCGCCAGCAAGAGAAGCCAAAAGTGACGCACAAGTAGAGACAGAAAGAAGAGAAACGAAAAAAGGACCCGAGGATAAAGAAAAAAAGAGGCAGAGATAGAGAAAGAAAGAAAGAAAGAAAATAAAGTAAAGAGGGTGGAGGCGCAGAGAAACAGCCGTAAAAAGGAATCCCAAATTACAGGCCAGTTGAAATTGCTGGGTTCTTCTCTTCCTCTCCAGCTTCAGCTTCGGGCTCGTCCCTGTAAATATATACATACGCCCATCCCTTGCTTACCTTCCGTAGGTTCTCCCCCCTTCCACCTTCTTACCATTCTCCCCCTTGGTTCCTTCTTTTCTTTACCTTCCGGAGCTTCCTCTTTCGTTAGGATCTGTGTATAGCATTGCATTCGTGTAGATTGATAGCACATTGATGTTCTGTGATAACGTTGATTGGTAGACTTCCCTCCTTCTCTGTCTCTCAAGAGCTTTATTACAGGTCCTTTATTTTCCATACAGATTTTTGTAATCGCCTTCAATGTTTACCGCAACAGAGCACTTTGAAAAATAGTGTCGATTACGAGAAATGGTCCTGCACAGTTACCGTTACTTTTATTATTAACCTCTCGGCTGCACATCTCCCACCGTCGTTTTCCAAACCCTTTTGTTTCTTCAGCTTGAAGCGTTCAATTCTCATTCATTTCGAGTGACTCTAAAACCCATGAATGTGACCAAATTATCGTTGATCATTAAACTCTAGCACCGCAGTTTACTGCTAAAGATTTAATCAATTCGACTGAATATGAGATCGTCTTGAAGTGACAGAAGAATACACAGCGCTCGGGGGACTTGAAAAAAAAAGAAAAAAGAAACGAATATTTGGTACGATAGTTCTATCGTCAGGCCGCGAAAACTCGACTCCCCGATTAGCGCATGAAAACTTTCGACAAAATATCCCAATGATGTGAAAACCCATGGATTAATGGAAAAAATTGTACTATGAATTTTTTCAAATCGACTTCAATTGTGATACGTTGCTCGGTGAAATAACATTTTTTTTCGACCGTATTGCAAACACCTATGAATTAATCTTCTGATTAGTGTATGGAGTAAGTTTTTATCTTCCTTGACAGCGATTAACGAGGGGAAGGAGAGGTCGGATCATATATGTCTAAAAGTTGCAGAGTGGATGATCTCGAGAACCAAACAATTTTCGATTGACACTCATGATCAAGGTTTCACTGGAGAGGGGTTCAAGTGCTGCCGGAAAAAAATTGCATTCCAGGATAAAATAAAGGCTCGGGGTAAATGAATGAAATTTTCGTTTTGTTTACCGTGTCATAAGGATCTTTGAGTGCCTAAGATGTCTGTGCCTTCAAAATTTCATTTCGTCATTTTGAATAAGCCGTGAAAGTTGTCAACTCGCGACACGAATGACGGGGTGAATGGGAATCAAGACATAGACAAAATGAACAAATATCAACTTACTTTGAAAAGATTAATTTGACTTAAACCAGAACACGGTGAAGAATGTTGATGAAAATAATGAAATGAAAAGGTTTGAATCCAAAGACATTGAGTTTTTCTCGATTTTTGGCAAAATGAGTAATTAATTCGATTAATGGAAGAAAAATCAATGCATTTATCGTTGGAGAAAAGTGAAAATTAGTAAAGTTTTATAACAAAGTGCAGGAATTTGGTGAGAGGGTTTGTACGAGGATGTGAGGATGAGAACGGTTAGTGGAAAGAACGGTATGGGGGAGAAGAGAATTAACCATTAATGTATGATGATAGTCTGGACGTATATCTAGTGGAGTATGTTGTGTATAATGGAGGCCAGAGACTCAAACGAGGAGAGTGCCAGAGACGTGCCTCGTGTTCGGAGTGGCCTCTATATAGCTATCACTGGCTGGTGTGCTTCACCAGCTAGAATGTACATTGGTGTATATAACCCTACGAAATTTGACACCGAGATCCTGTCGTATGTGCCAAGGCCATGGACGTCGGGGCGTATGCTCATCATCCACACGTACAACACACTCATACACGACACACACAGATACGCCCTTACGACTATTGGAAATGCTCATGAATACTCGTAGAATTGAAATAAACGCCACATCGGCCAACAAGAAAAAGTACTGAGAGAGAGAGAGAGAGAGAGAGAGAGACGAAGCCCCTATCGATGAATCTGTACTGGATTATGAGATAAATACACAATTGACGACTCGAAAAAATAACGACCCACCAAAAAAGTAAGCCGAGAAGATGAGTAAAAGTCCAGTCAATGTCCTGAATAAATATTGGATTCAAAAAATGTTGATCACAAGAAAATGCACTCGATAGGAACGACTTACTGAGAAGACTTTTCAATTAAAATGAAGGGGTTCATGACATTTTGCCTTTTGTACGAATTTCGACCAACAATTCTTTACTCGCATAAATTCATCTGCAATCTAATATTCTGGCATATGTGGAACTCATTTTTGAATGTTTAAGAAATTTCATGAGTTGTATAAAAATCCGTTAAGGAAAGGCGTTTGGATTTGTCGTCGCATATTATACACGACTTACGTGCTCCTACGGTCTCGCGAGATCGTGATGTTTTGGCTGGTGACGTCATCACCCTAACCGAGAAACGACAACATCACGTACGAGAAAAAAAAATTCGGGCTGATGCCAAACCTCGTATGTCGAGAAAACTTCCTTGTAAACTACTTTTGATTTTATTTCTTTTTTTTTAAGACACTCATTCCATTTTCGGAAAAAAATCTAACTTCGCTGAGCTCGAAAAGTGAAATATATATTTTATAATAATTGTACAAAAAATGTTGAAATGATTTTTTAATCGTGAGTCTACTGTTGAGACGTCCTAACGATCTATTTACGGTAACAATGAAAAGTATTCTTCGAAAACATAACATTTTGAATTTGAAAAATGACAAGAATTTCAAAAATCGCGATAATCGATATCGAGGAAAATCCACGAGTTGTACGAAAAATTGTTAAATAAAATGTGCTCGAATTCGTAGTATGCTTCGAGTGCTAAAACATTATATTCAGTTGAATGAGAATTTTTACGGAAATTTGTCTTGACAGAAAGGAGAGTGAATAATTGTGTATCTCTCGACAAAATGTTTCTCTAGTTGGATCAAGTTCATGAGTTTCGACTCGAGAAGAACTTTCTGTCTGGTGCTAATAGGCTTTCAGTTGCAAACTCTCTATATCCCATTCCGTTAACCCACGGACACATTCAAATGTAACAGAGTTACAAACATCCACGAACATACATGGTCGATGTAAATTATTACGGTGTGACAGAAGTGGTTGACTGCGTAGGACCAACACGACCAATTTTCCATGTTAATGTATCTCCTTAATTACAGATTTGTGCGTTCTATGTACGTTGTATCTTACTGTTGAATGTACAAAATGTCTGCTCCGAATATTGAGGACGTTTCTGCCCGGTTCTCCACAATACGAAATATTCGTGCAATTCGTAAACCACACGGAACACTTGATTTCGTTTTATCTGCAAATATTTTATCGGACACGTTCAATAAAATATTTGCAGTTCCATCAAAATCCGCGGTTTTCCATGAAGTTGCACATTACTTTCGTACTTGTACAGTATTCTCTTTCTTTTCTATGTTACGATACTATACCGGGTGAAGAATTTTATTTGAAAAACTTGTGAACTCAACTTGTACGATCAATTCACTTGAGTTACAAAATGTTCCTCAATCTAATGGTATCGAAAAGTCAAACACACAGATCAAATGAAGCTTTTCGGTTTAAATTGACAAGAACATTCTTTCAACTACTAAGAGAATCGTTATACTTTATTTCATTCATAATGATATCAATTTTTGCACAGAAAAATGACGCATTTTTGACCATAGACCCCTAAAATCTACTCCTTCAAATCTAAACAAGGTCGAAAGTGATCCCAATTTCTCTTTAGTACGAAATGTTCCTTGTATACGATAAAAAGCTTTTATTGTACATCGCATTGGCTCCGTTTTTGATAACAAAAAAAAAAACTGGTTTATGATGAAGAGAGATTTGGTGAATAATTGATGTGGAAAATAGTAAGAAACAGAAAAGTTTCGAAATTTTTTACTCAATTCCAAGTGTCTAGGATGTAGCGAAGATTTTTTTAAAATAGAAAGAAAAATGAACTTTTAACCTGGCAGACAAATATTTGGTTGTAAAAATGGGCAGAAAGAGGATTCTTCTCACGGTTAAATTGATCGTAAAGTGATCGAAAAATCACGTTGTTAGAATGAAACGATTAACTCATCAGGACTTCTTTCTCAAGTGATTCACTTGAGTTGAAGCAACCGATAAATCTTGCCTCGCAATAAGGAAGAAAATCTCGAATTGGAGCGATGTGTTGGCGGAGTTTAATTCAAAAATGAAAGATAACGAGGATATCAATAACAATTAGTGACCGAATTGCAATTCGGTATAAAGCTCGTCAATTTACATCGGTTGCAGAGGGAAAAATAGAGTATGGGCAAAGGGGGGCCAATCGAGAGAAACCGAGAGAGCGAGAGAGGGTGAAAAAAAGTGTCGGCTCGCGAGGGTGAATCCGCCCGGTTACATTAGTAGCAAGAGCTTCGAGAGTTTTCCGTTAAGGGCCGGCGAATTAATGACCACGTACACCCCAGAGCAAACGTGCCAAATCTCACTCTCTTTCTCTCTTTCTCTCTTTCGTTCGACGCTTTAACTCTTTCTCGTACACTAGAAGCTCGGTACACATAAATATACGCGTACGTATGCACATATATCCATATTATTCGTGAATATATAGGAATATGTATGCTACGAATGACTCGATTGCTCGGCTGTGTACGCTCGCGGCGAGACATGTTTGTTTCCGGCCGTCTGCTCGCTGGGAAAAGCACCGTCGCTGATATATATACAAATTCGTACGTACAAAATCTACGAGGTTTGGGGATGAAACCACAGAAAAATTAGTCCCTTTTGTCCCCTTTTACTCTTTCGGAATTCCTTTTTCTTTTTTTTCTGTTTTTTTTTTCTTCTTTCATTCTTATTCTGTTTATTCCTGGATCGTGAGAGATGCAAGATGAGTTTTTCGACGGTTTCTCACGTGGGGGGGCTCGTGGGAGGGGAATGGTCGTAACACGCGTTGGCGTTGGTGTGCTACAACGACGACGAGAGTGAAAGAAAAAAAAAATATATGGAGAGAGACGAAGCAAAGCTGCTCGAGAAGCAGAGAGATGAGAGGACCGAAACGAATAGAGAGACATTTTGTCTCGCTCTTTCACATCCACGCTTCTTTCTCGTTTCTTCTACTATCACACACGCTTCTATAGAGTCGAGACTAACGAGAAGGAGGTTTTCAAGCGCAACGAATCTCCAATTCGAACCTTGCTCACTTCTTTCCTTTCGATCTTTTTTCTCCTTGTAGTTAAGGGCACACGTTTTCATACACACCTGCATAGATTTAATCGTAGAAAAAAATCACGAACCCTATCCCACATTTCGAGGATTGAAAATCGCTGTAACATCGAGAATCAGTCGAAATACATAGACAACTTTTTATCGGCGTAGTTCTCTTCTCTTATCTTCTGTAAATGTTCTCACACTTTTCGTTGGCTTCGAAGAGCACGCTCTTTGGCAGCTTTTTTCATTTTATCTTTCATTTCTCAGGGCTCATCATTTTTGTTTTTTTTCTCATAATACCAATTACTTTTTTTTATGTTACATTATAAATTTACTGTTTATTATACAAGTCGTTGCGCCTTTTAAATGCCTTTTATTAATGAAACTGAAGTTCGCAACGTTGAGTTCCAAGGAAAGATATTTTTTCTGCGAATTTTTTGTTCAAATTCAAAAACCATGACAATTTTTGTACCGATTTTGTGTTTGGATTCTATGAAAAGATGCATTTATTGTACGGAGGAAATATCGAATAAGAATCATGAGTTCTGTTCAAGGGAAAAGATAATTTCGTTGCATTGCAACGATGAAAACTTCAACATCGGTTTTATTATAAGGCGTTAAATTGTAAGACTCTATTTGACCGTATACGCGTCAAGAAATTGTAACTGCAAGAGTTTTGATTCCGCCATAGAATTCCCGTTATTCTAATGTATATTGTTTTTATATTTAGATTTGTTTACACGTTCAAGCATAATTTGCATCATTCATACGATAAAATCTATTGAAATGCTCGTTAATGTTGTCTCGATCCGAGTAAAGACAAGTCAACATTGAGGAAACTCTTTAATTCTCATCAGTCTGACGATTTTTACACTCTCGGACGTAAGGATAAGCGATGAATTGTTTAATAACTTATTCATACTCACACTAACGCACAGTCATTTGATGCATCTCTTTTATGCGTAAATTGATTCAACGTATGAAAATAAGAAATCGTTGAGTGGGCGTGTCGAGGCGGATGCCTTTGCATACGATGGTTTGACGTTACTATGATTTTACCATTTCATGAAAAATCGGTCTTTTCTTTATGAATTGGATCTCAGCTTCATCAATATACGTAACATTACGTTCAGATTTTACATCCATTTTCTTTAACAAGTTCGCCAAAAAATGAGCCTCGATACATGTTCATATTCATCGATACTTTTTCGATACTTTTCTATCAATATCAAATAAAATCATTTTCTATGCGAAATTAAAGAAATCTACGAGTTTTCACAAACTATTCAAAACACTACATTTTTTTCTGTTAGATATTATCCTACTTTTTTTCGGATTCATCTTTACTGACACATATTTTTTGGTTGTCCGAAGTATTTGAGCCCTGTACAGATGACAATATGGAAAAAATAATAATAATAATAAAAGAGAGAGAGAGAGACGTACAAAATAAATTTTATTCATCATACATTGCGCCATCAGATTATCACTCAGGAAAATATGTTATTAATGTGGATAGTAAAAAATGAGAAATGATCGGGTTCGTGAAAAAGGTGAGAACGTACTACTTCGAAGATCTCGTCGATTTCTCATCGCGAAGAATAAAAATCGCGATGTATTATAACGATAGATCGGTACAACAGGTATATAATAATACATGGATGTATATGCATATATAGTAAGTATATACACGACGATATGTATGTAATGTATATGAGAAGCATCAGGGTGTGACGCTCTGGGTTGCTTTTCTGTTGCCCCACTTGAGAACTCGCATTGCACACTCACGACTTGTTGTGCATCGTCGCCGCCATTTTGAAAGGGTTTTACGACGGTCACACATTTACCCATATACCTGTACATAATATACACTTCTTTGTATTCTTGGCTGTATGCGGCAGCGTGAAAATGGATTATGCGAGAGTCGGCATGTCCCTCTCAAAACGAGCTAAAGTTTAAACTATAGTTCGAGCAAATGTATAGAAAGTTGTAAATGCTTTTATGTATCTCGATTCAAACAACATATGCATACATTTGCCGTATGTAGTACATAATATTTCGAACAAAATAAAACTGTTTTGTTGATAACTAATCACGATTCGTCAAGATACATTTGGCACGATGACAAAATTTCGTGATCGTAAAAGATTTTCGGTATAGGCCTAAAACGTGCATTTTGTTAAGGGGTTATATACAGTTGGGAGGCCAAAGAAATTGATTTTTCGCGATTTTTTTTCTGGATAGGGATTTCATTTGATGAGTGAAAGCATAGGACGTAAATATAGTTTCATTTTTCGACGCCCTATCGCCATTTTTTATTTTCAAAAATAATATAGCTTTACATGGCTCCTGTAGTTCATCTCCTGTAGGTCCTCTAAAAAAAGACGTATTGCGGTGAACAAGATTTCTTCGCTATCAACAATTGTAGGAAAAATTTGTTAGATCGAGGATTGGCTTGAATCTTATTCGAGTTGTCCGAGCCTCTCTTCCCGCAGACCGCTTTGTCTATCCCTTCCCAACAGACGGCGCAACCTTCTTAACATTTTTGCTCGGATAGTTGTATCGCCGAGACAATGGCGTCTTCCACGTACGCGATCCTGTTCTGGACGCTCTTGCTGAAGGATTTTTGTACCTTGTCGTCTTCCAACACTTCCAACACTTGAATGTTATTTTCACAAGCGTCTTTTTCATTGGACGATATAGATGAGTTGTTTCGCGTTGCAGTCGTTGATGAAAGTTTGGAACTTCTGCCTCGAAAAAGGACTTTCGGAGTTATCAAATTTAACCAAAACCGGTTTGTTTTTGTAACAAGTTTTTCCAAATGACGATATAATTGGAACGATTGAAATTGCTGTATTTTCGATGTACTGATGATGAACTCTCGATAGAATGTTTAAAAAAAGTGTTCTGTGTTTCACTTTGTATTCATTTTGGCCTTCCGGTTATGCGACATTTGAATATTTGGTCGTGACAGCCGGATTCGCAACCTTATGACAATCGTTCAAACGATCTTTTTTATAAAGAATTGACGCAACGATCAGGTGTGCAGCAACTATGACAGCTTGAAGCGAACTTTACGTTTTTGAACGTCAATCCGCGGAGCTCTATCCATTTTCAGGATCTCCCATGTCATTTGATCGTTTATATTCTCCGATTAATTTAGAATTCATCATCAATTCAACTTTGATACGAAACAAAATGGCTCCCTAAGCCCTTCGCTGTTGGTCTTAAAGACGTGTAACTCCAACTTCCACTTTTGTGACGGTCGAATGAGTTGTATAAATGGGACTGTTTACAAAAATAGCAAATGTTGAATGATAATTTCGTCGGATCTAGTGAAAATCTTTCTATTTTGGTGCATAGCGGATTCCTATTCGTTAAGATTACTTTTTTTTTGAGGTTTTCTTCATTCGTGACAAGTTCGAGACTAGTTCTTTGAAATTTTTCTGTATTTCTCCGCGTGAAGTCTCAATAATGAGTTCGCGGATAATGGATAAGAAGAAATAGACTATTAAACAGCGTGAGATGATTAGAAGATTAGATCATGAAGTTTATCTCGATGTTTTAACCTATAGAGCCCCTTGAAAATAAAATCTGTTAAAAATGTCATGGGTTGTTGGTTGGAATTTCACCAAATTTCTTAATCTGTTCAGCAATTGTCCTGGACACAATTGAATGAATATGAACTTGGAAAGAGCAAGGAAAGACTTTTCGTAGTACATTGACTTGAGAGCGTTTGCTCCTTTTTTTTATTGTATCTTGTCGACAAGACGAAGTCTAGATTCTCACGAACGCGCGTACGATGGCTTATTATCAGCAAAATATGAAAATAAAGGCAGGAGATTGACAGATCGACAGAAGGAACGGAGGAATCAGGATTTTGGTACTTCCTGAGTACGTCAAATATGGTACAAGTTCGCTTATTTATGGTACAGAGAGAAACGGTTTGTGTGGACTCGCGGAGCGAGATCACCTCGCGAGTGGAGCGCACACCAAGGGGGCGCCAGTTGCCTAGCGACGATGCAACCCTCGTCCGCGTTTCAACCACCATCCAACCCCCTTTCTCCTCTATTACCACCCCCTTTGCCACTCTAGGGTCGAGCGAACGTTTCTGGGCTTTCCGCGACTACCCCTTGCTACGTCGCGCCTCCGCTGCGACCATCCTTCTCTTCAACCCCTCCCTTCCACCGGCTCCTTTGCTTTCTTCTTCCCTCTTTCTCTTTTTCATTCTCTCTCCCTCTCTTTCTCTCTCTCTCTCTCTCCCCCTCTCTCTCTCTCTCTCTTTTTCTCTCTTTCTCTCGCACTGCTGCTGCTCGCTCGCTGTTCATCTGCCATAACCTCCACTCTATAAACCCGAACCGATCGTTCGACGTTCGCTCACATCCACTAGCGCGTAGATGTGGGCGACGAGCTTCGACACAAAAAGCTAGGAATAGGTGTGTAGGGGTCAGGTCCGTTTTTGAGACTTTTTTTCCCTACGCAGATCCAGCGAAGACTTTATATATACATGGTGACTTTTCTCTAGCACACATCGAGACAAAATTCACATTGTTTTCACCGTGTGTGTGTTTCTCACACGATCCTTTATGATCCCCAAAATCTTTATCTATCGCACGGCCAGTAAATTCTGCTACAGTAAAGTTCAAAGTTGGGCATTTTATGGAAATTACTGTTGATAAAGGAAGGAGGGACCCTCCAGCAAAACTTTTGGACAACGTATGTCTCGGGGAATATAAATCTTGGAAAAGACTTGAAGTCCGGTGTGATTGGGCATCGGTGGGTTCACATTTTTAGATGAGGTTTCACATTCGGATTTTGATGAATGTTATAAACTCAAAAAAAAAAACTGAATTTGTGAAAAATATCGATGCAAAAATAATTAATTCTATTGTCCGGTTAAGTTTAGCACGAGAGCTCTGGACAGAAACGAAAGTGCGTGGCGATATCAATACGCGCGAGGGGAAAACAGCGAAAGCATGTATTTTGGTAGTCTAACAATTTATTTCTCTCTTTTTTTATCTCATTCTCGATGACACTGTTTCGTTTGACTAGCCTGATAGTAGCTCTGACGGTAGCGTTTTAATTACAATCTTGTAGTGGACGCGAACTCGGGGTGAGCAACGCCAGAACGTTGAGTTCAGTTACCGAGTGACCCGGATAGACTCATGCAAAAGGACAGGCCGAGAGAGAGAAAGAAAGAGAGAGAGAGAGAGAGAGAGAGAGAGAGAGAGAGAGAGAGAGAGAGTCAAAAGGGTGAGGGAGAAAGGAAAGGGTGGGCTTTCATACGAACGAAACTCTCTCAGTTTTTCCACAGTGAAATCATGGGAACAGCGAGGCGATAGGAGGACGGGAGAGAGCTGCAAACGGATGATATTTCTCTGTAGCATCGCAGAAAGACAAACATAAAATGAAAAAAAAAAACAAAACAAAAAAACTCATATTGCCGTTGGCATTTCAAGCATAATTTCCGGTTCATGCGGCCAATCTTTTACTCGATCGCTCCGGGATTTTTCTAACGCGACTAATAAAAAACATTTATTTGGAAATATTTCAAACCTTTTATAACAACACGGTACTTTTCACGATTATTTTTGCAATAACTGTTCTGTCGAAGGTTCTTCATCATGAGAGATCGTGGTCACCAATTATCAAAAAGCTATTTCGAGATAAACACAGTAAAAGTCTGAATACGGGTATATGCATGAAGTGCAAATTAATTACACTCTAAATTGAAGCATCGATGCCCGGCTCATCCAACAATCCTTCTGCCGACGTAGCTGCCTCTTAAGAATCCGTCAAAAACGCGCGAAGAACCGATTTTTTCGAAGTTTTTGACAACATGCAACTCCTTAAATGAGAAATGTACTTGACACAAAAGAACATCGAATCTGTGCGTGCGCTGATCAGTTTGAACCCAGCGGAGGTTCGAACATAAGATGAAATTTCAATATCGGTTATTCGTAGCATCCGTGGATTATTTAAGTCAATTTTGTCGAAGAAAAATTCTGACCTGAACGGAAATGGGTCTCTGACAGGCTACTCAAATTTTACACTAAATGGCATTCGTCACAGCTGCTCTGGACGTCGTAAGCATTTAACAAAGATAACGTAACGTCAATGGAGGAGACAACGTGCAGCGTGATTGAGTAACGCGGTTCATTGAATTTTAGAAAACTCAGCAGAAGTAGACTGGATCGGATTAAGCTGATTGGTTCCCTCGTTTGCTTTCGTTCTATCTATATTATGTGTCTATATATTTGTACATTAATGTGTGTGTATGAAAGCATGGTTAAAATGACCAACCCTCCACAACTGAGGGCGTATCATAAATTGCTGTTCGTGGCAGATTTCTGTCGCAAAGTTATCTCCGAGATACGGACGAACGTAACTTGCTACAAGGCATTTGAACCAGAATGCACATATACACAGACCATGACGTGATATTTTTGCCCACGTCACAAAATGATTCTTCAAATTCGCGCACCGCGACGAATGCGTTTCCCGACGTCGTGGAATCTCCTCTCGAACCGCTCCGGAAGAGACGAAGTATTCATGAACAAATTTCAATTGCTTTTGATTTATTTTTGTATTTATTGTTGGTAAAGACACGTGCGAGGGAACGACGGTGTCTTGATGTCCGCACAGCCGAAACCGTTGGAAAAATTGTGGTTAAGAGGGGACAGCAAAATCTTAATTAAATCTGATATATCAGCGAAAGGTTCGTTAATCTCGTAGCAGAAAAGTTTTTAAAAATCTGTCATGCATCAGAATGTATTCGGATCGAAGCTCGGATCGAGTCAGATTTAGTTCGAAGGTTGGGATTCACTTTTGTCAGGAAGTCCGATTGAAAAATAGTAGTTTTGTTTCATGGAAAATGGACGAAGAATCCATTTTTATTCCGATTGGTTTATCATTACTATGCAATTTTCATTTAACAATCAATTCATTAGAATTGACAACACTTGGATTCAGGAAGCGATTACATTACTCCATTGGATTTCATAATCATTCGTGTGATTCTTATAAAAAAGCAAGTTATTCCGTTTGCTATGTTGCCAGTGTTTACACATATGAGCCTTGTCGATTGAAGAAATGTAGAAAAAGTAAGATCCTCAGTGCGTTATGCGGTAAGGCATTTTCATTCTTGTTGCAGTCGAGTGAGTAGCTCATCGTGAACGCTAAGTAATTTTTTTAGTTTTCCTGTTCCTTTCTCCCTCGTCCCCTCCTTTTCTCTCGCTCTTTTTCTCTCTTCGGAACTCCTACGCGAGCTGTAACCTACAGAGAAACATAACGTGCACCAACAGCCAGAGAGGATCAAGGATCAAGGATCCTCGGATCAGTTTTCCACAGACTTTCACCGCTGCCCGTTTCGCTCATTCTGAATAAATGATCGGCTCTTTGCGCTTGATATTACTTTAGATCAGTAGACACTATATTTAAATATGCGTTCTTCGCGTATGAAACATGATAAATGAATTTTCATTTCGGGAACTACGATCTGAAGCAATAGTTTCAACTTTTTTACTTGAAAATGTGTGCTCTGCTGTTAAGACCGCATTATCACGAGAGCTAGTGAAGTCATTTTCTTTGTTTTTTAAAATCAATATTCTCAATATTTCGACTCAGCAGTCGATCTAGATCGCGAATGTTGCGTAATCAGGTGACTCAAAATGCGCCGCGAGCTAGTTTTCTGCACCTAGAGATCCACTTAAAATCAACCGAACTATGCATTTTTACAATAATGAGTGTTGTACACATCGGCACGTGTTATTCTTTGGAATAAAGATGCTAAACCTTTCGGGATGCCCTCCCATTCGATAGGCGCGAGTAAGATATTCACGGTTTATCTTCCGGGGGTGTTTATATCGGTCTAAGTTTGTCAATTCTATCGGAGAAACTGAACACACTGATAACCCGATTATCTACAGGCTTTGCCATTGGTTAGTTCCCTAACAGAAAACAGAGATTAGAAACGATGGTGTACAGGTAAAAAAATATAAAGGAGATGAATGAGAGGATATTTTGTGGCGAATACTGTTTAAGCGAGAAACGACGTGAACAAACGACGAGTTATTATAGCAACATATGCGAGTTTTTACAACTACAGGTTATTTCATCAATTTTTATGGGTCCTGCCGCCTCGTGGCTTACTGCGATGTCTCCAAAGTACGTTCGACAATGAAAGTAACATACACGAACCGATTCTACGTTCCAGAATGTCTTCTTGTAGCATTTGAACCCTAGTCCGTAACACCCGAATCCATTGAACGATGTACCGAAAAATGTGGTCGCCCTCACCAACAGATCCATCGCGGGAAAACTTAATCTTTCAAGTGCTTTAAAGAACGTTGATGACGCGTCTAAGAAACACCCGCGAGACGGGTTTACTAAGCAGAAGGATCGAAAAGCAAGGGATGAAGAGGAAAAGAAGAGCAGCGTGTGCATACGCAGTTTCCCTCGTCTCTTCGTCCGTCACGATCTATTCAAGAGCGAGGGAGATGAGATGCGGGCGTCACTCGTGCCGCGGCTGCCAAAGATCTTCGTATTGGAGCTCGCGTCTCCACACTATATCCCTTCACCACACGTTCGCGCGAATATAAAAAAAGCAAAAAAGAACACAAAATCAAAGGGAAAAAAATGAAGAAAAAACACGCAATTTGGCCCGCATGGTTCTTTTCGAAACGTATACATATGTGCGTGTGTGCGTGTGTGTGTGTGTGTGTGTGTATGTGTGTGTGTGCGTTCATATAAACGCATATACTTGCAATATGCTGCCGAGAAGAGAAGCATATACGAGCCCGATTATTCTATATATTCTTTCTTGCCTCTCTCTTCCTTCTTTTCCTTTCGTTCTGGATATTACATCCACAACATCATTTCCATACCCCATATAAATGTATGTGCAACGGTAGATATATAGTTTTCACCGTTCTCCCCCCCCCCTCTCCCCCTTCAATCGTGCAAGGGATGATGAACCACGAGGCCGGTTCCACGGAATGCTGAGTCTAGCGTAAAAGCGTAGCTGTGGTAGTTATTCCCCGGTGTGTCTATCGTCATGCATATCTATCTCTTTCTATCGCCCTCACTTGTGAGAGATACCGCGTGGGTGTGAGTGAAGCCTTTTCTCATCCCTCGTTTGATCGCATCGTATATCCTCTCTTTTTACTCCTTTTCTCTTACACTCTTACGCAGTCTTTGTCTACTCCTCTTCCTTTTTTCTCTTCCTCACGATCTTTCGCTCTCCCTTTCTCTCTCTCTCTCTCTCTCTCTCTCTCTCACTCTCTCTTTTCTCCTAGTCTCTATTTCGTTCTCTCTCTCTCTTCCTCTCTATCTCTCTCTTTCTGTTTCCTTCTTTTTCTCTACATCTAATTTGATGTATCTCTGTTTCTCTCAAACGCTCTTATATTTCCGAACATATTCTACGCTCGAGGCTCTCCCCAGCTATCTTTCTTTATCTAATTCCACGTCTCTCTTCCTCTCGCCCTTTCATCTTTCATCTCTCTCTCTCTCTCTCTCTCTCTCTCGAGATCTCTTGGACCCTCCTTCTTTTTCTCATCTTTTGCTCTCTTCTTCTCTTTGTCTGATTTTATCTTCGTTTCTCTTGCTTTCTCTCTTTCTCATTTCCACACACACACGCACACGTACACGTACATGTACACGGACACACAAATGAATGTAAATATATACACATATACGTACAATTTCGTGTCCGTGTTTCACATCTCTCTGCTCCCGCGCTCTTCTCCACGTTCAGACTCCGTGTCCCCCTCCTGAATCAGCCTATCTCTCTCTCTCTCTCTCTCTCTCTCTCCCCTGGCCCACGGCTCTCTTGCCGCCACCGCAAAGGGTTCTCATTTTGTTTACATTCGCAGTGGCAAGTCCTGGATTGCTTTTCAGGTATATTATATTTTGTTGATGTATGTATAAATTATTTTTTTTCGTCCATACGGTTTTCAGCGCACGCGCACATGTTCATATATTTTTTGAAACAAGCTACTGGCAGAGAGAAAGGCATAATTCATGAAATATCGCATATCAGAACGGAGGTCGTACACCTCTTTGTCTGTTGGTGGTCTGCTCTCCCATTGACCATGTTTATCAGAACTCAATGACGGTACGACACATCGAATACTCGAACAAAGAACTCGAGGATCATTTATTGATCATGAATATTTATTTAGGTGATTAGGTTGACTTAATTTCCGAATGATGGGCAATTACTTCGGCTTTTACGCCACTTTTACTCTGTTACAACTTGGAATTTTTTGTTCAATTTCCTTGTTAGTACACCTTGCACGAAGCGGGGTTCAGCTCTTTGGATCCTATAAACTCTCTCTTTCTTCTTTTCTTTTCTTATTTGAATTCTCTTATCAATGGAATTGATTGTCCATCGCGGTGAATTGAGAACCACTGCTACGGGACATACGATCCGCCACGATACCGAGGAGAGAGAGGACCCGCTGAGTGTACGGGATAAGAAGAGGAAGCACGAGCAAAAAAAGAAGGAAAAGAAGACGAAGAAGAAGAAAATAGGAATACGAACCGCCACGCCAAAAGACGGATAGGGACAGAGAAGTTTTATCATGAGAGACCGCGAGAGTTGAAGAAAAGGAAGGAACAAAATAACGAGAGAGAAAAAGGTCATGGTCTCTCTCTCTCTCTCTCTCTCTCTCTCTCTCTCTCTCTCTCTCTCTCTTGTTTCCATCCACCCAGGCTGTTGTATGTGTTTCATACGTTCCATTGGACCCACCCTTTCGTCCCTTTCGGGCCTGATGAAAGTCCTATAAGTCCCCCACTGCCAAGATGGTCTCTTCGAGCAAAAAGGTTCGCAAAAGTTTTTGAGTTGACATTCCAAAATTTTGATGACTTCAGTATTGCCAAATGAGTGATTTATGTCCTTATGTAGATAATAACAGTGGTCCCTTACCGCAATATTGTGAATTATCACCCTTGGCCTTTCTCGGAATTTATGCAGACCGAATTTTTTATTTTATTTTTCTTAAGGTATTCCTTTTACGTACGTCTACAATTGACTGGTTTTTCTTTATAATAAAGTAAAAGTGTATCCAGCCACTTTGCAACAATTTCGAGCCACGTTATCGAACATTTAACGAAGAATTTTAACTTTCAAAAACGTAAAATTTATACGGGACCTTATGGAGATTACATGATTATCACATTTCTATTCAATTATTTATCGACTTAATATCTCTAAATTTCTGATACAAACTGCCTTACTGTAGAAAAAATTATAAGGAATCCGTAACGACGATGATAATAGAGGGTAATCGGATGTTCAACGGAAATATTAACAATTAGAGTTGAAAAAATGTCACAAGGGTTACGTTCGGTAACAGAAATTGGCAAATTGGTTGTGTTCGATGCGTAACAGCTGACTAATGAATGTTAATACGTATATACAAAGTACTGTCTTTGACACTCGTAATTTTTAATATCGAACGAAAGAGGAGTGTGCCTTCTCATGCGCCCACAAAATACGGCCCTCCGCGAAAGGATTTCCTAAAAGCAGTAACATTTCTTTCCATTGTTTAACTCCAAATTGAAATAACTTCTAATTTGTATATCTCATAAACTTATATTTCGTCATACGTAAACACTGCAGTTTCCTATTTTTGGAATTACTTCTCAGGATTGCTATGAAACTTTTATTTAAAGAAATTTCAGCTGCGCGGTCTGCTGTTTTAGATTTCATTTGTTATTTATGCAGTCATTCATTCTTATGCAGTCATGCAACTCAATCATTATTAATATTGTTTGATAGATTCCATAATTATTTAAAATCATAGCCATTCAACAAAGGGTTTATGAAAATTTGACAAATTATGGCCTCAATTTATTGTTATTGCTTAATGGATAATGAGATTAATGTAATGACAAGATTTTATTGCATGCGGAGAACTCGGGGAGCTTAAAATCATCACTAAAACCTTTTAGTGCGTTGATAAAGTGTTGAATTTTGCGATTTTATGCACATTTCCTACAAAAAATAAACGGATTTCAAGTTAGGATTTGAGAACCTCGGGGAGTCTACATTCGACGGGACTCGAGAGAGAAGAAAAGCAGAGTGCGAGAGATGAATAAACAACGAGAAGATCCCGATTAGGCGTAAAAGCATTGGGGGTGTCAAGGGGACTTTTTTTCACGAGTTTTTCCGGCAAACAGTCGACGAAACCGTATGCACAGTTTTTACGGGTTTTGATCTTGACTATATCTAGGAAAACTCGTGGCGCATCTCTCGTTCTCTCTTTTTCCTTTTTCTTCCTTCATTGGGATGCGGGGCGGTCGTCGAGAGACGCGGTTGAGAATCTCTGCCAAGAGGGGTTTGAATAAGTAACGAGGGCGTACGATTATTTGGTCCTCGCGAGCGAATCAAGTGTCTGGTTGAGATTTCTTTCAATTCTTTCTCACCTACAGTTTCTACACTTGACCGACCTTTTGAAAACCTCCGAAAATTCCTACATCGCCAAACGATTCGTCAAAAGAATGAAGTACTTCGAAAAATCGTTGTATTCTCAGTTGTTTATCGATTTATTTTTCTTACTGATGAAATGTCCAGTGATTTACTATTCAAAGTAATAGCGAGACAAAGAAAATTTGAAAGATTCGTCACTTTTTTTAAAAACTTATTCCCCGTTTTTAGGCCTAATCCAATCGCTTTCTCTCTCTCTCTCTCTTTCTCTCTCTTTCTCTTTCTCTTGCTCTTCCTGGCTCCGGTTCCATATACATAGACCATCGAGATGGTTGTGGCTGGTTGAATTTCTCCTGAAGCCGTGAACATAAAGCTTCTCGCTCTAAACGCGCTCAGTGACCAGTGCAAAAGGCTGCATTCGTTCCCGTCAGACTGTGGGAGCGCATTTGTGAAACAACGTCCAAGGGGAAAAACTGTGAAGCAGTTTTTCTTCTCATCCTTCGGGATTAAAATGCCAACGAGTCTCTTTTACATCTGCGTTTCTCTCGTCAAATGTCAAGTCCCTGCGTTTTACAATCGCATTGTTGTTATTTTTTTATCCGTACCGAATGCATGCCTCGGCGCCTTTTGAACCAGAACAGAAAAGTTGAAAGTTGCGTTGTGGTCAGTTGTGAAGTATCGAGCATTGCCTCAAGAACTATTACAATTGGAAACATTGAAAAAAACAACAAACAAAAACAATATGTAGTGCAAATCGACACGAGGTCTGACGAAGAAAATGCCTGCTGAAGCGTTTTATCTAACTCGGTTAATAATTATTAACGTATTACGGAAAAAAAGTGATTGAGACGATTAAATTGTGACTCCAATAACGTCTGTTTACATTTCAGCTCCCGTTTTCTATATATTTCAAATATTTCCTACTACCGTGTCTCGTTCGATATCGAAATACATTTGAAAACGGGAATAATTAATCGAATGGATGACAGAAAAAAAGGTTTGAATGATTTTCCTTCTATGTTATATTCGGATCGCGCTGTCATACGTACCCGGCAAGTTTGTTGCTCTTAATAATTTCCGGCAGATGCCCGATGATTGATATTATTTACCTCGTATAAACGCTACTGGCTTACGCAGATGCGTCTTTGTTGATTTGAATGAAAAGGGACCACAATCGCCTCTGCGTTTATCGTTCATTTCAATTTCTTTGCTCGCTATCTCCTCGGGAGAGTGATGATAAAGAAGGTAGCAGATAGTTATGGACGAAGGGCGAGGGAGGTGAGGATTGGAAAAAAATATGTACCTATGTGTACGTAAGTACATAGATAATACATAGATATACAAATATATGGCAGCAGAGGGAAAATAGGGTTTTCTGTGTGTTTGCCTTAACGATCGAGGACCGACTGTTGACTCAAGTGGACCGTTAGCGAGGCATCGCTAACTTGCAGCGTCAACTATACGGAAGAGCTTCGTACTATGACGACTAAAAAGAAACACATGGAACGGACATCGTCGTGCAAGTCTCAAATCTAACATCTTTTACTGATTTCCCCTTTGCTGCGCTCTTTCTCTCCCTCCCCCTCCCTCTTTCACCTTTGTCTCCCCATTCTCTCGCTCTCCATCCAGGTCCATCCATACTTCCGCTTTTCTCCTTCACCGTTCGCAGAAATCATTAGAGTACACGAAAGCATATTCCATCCTATCCTTCGCTCTTTCCTCCTTGTTTCTCTTAATCCTTCTGCGTCCGTCTCCTGCTTTTCTTCTCTCGCAATTAGAGCTCCTAACGAAAGAATCAGGTAAAGTGGAGGCTTTTAAAATTCTGGCAGCTTTTCAACCGTCGATTGATCAGGAATCTCCAGCGTTTTTCCATCGGGAAAGAAGACCCTTAACGTTCGAACTAGCCATTTTTAATAAAGTTTTATTAAGATGAAGCTAACGTCATAATAATCATGAAACAGCATCCTTTTTTCATAAAACAAATATCATAGATATATGATCGTTGCGGAACCTCCGATGATCCAAGGATTTATGAATTCGGGCTCCAAATTCTTCAGGGCAAATTGCAAAATTGTGTACCTCGAGTTTTTTTCTCGTAGGAACAAATCGATTAAATTTCTTCTCTCATTTTTGCTCAGTTCCGAATAATTGATCAATGCAAGTCATTGAAATCGTTTGTGTTCACAGGATTTTGGTTGCTACGGGTTCAGAATTTTCTTTGCGACCAAATGAAAAAAAAGCTTCTCTCCCGAATTCTAAAGAAAAAATAAACAAAATACGTCCGTCAGTATAAGACACTAATTTGTAGAAAAACTGTAGTAATTTCCATTTTCTCGCAACGGTACTTCGATCGCTATTAACTCATTATAATTGTTTTTATGGTTTTTTTCCACGAAAGTTTTGCCCGGTCCCATTAGACACGCAGTGTTTTTTTTCTAGTTCGTCTTCCTTTTTATTCTTTGTCTTCTGTTATATCCCAATAGTCGAATTATGTTATTATTACGGCTACGAGTTGAGTGGACCTTTTTGATGAGGTACTAAAACAAATGGAAGCCCCGTCGCGTGATACCCACTGGGTTTCATTGAGCCTGCGGGCTCGAGGAACAGTTCACCAAGGAAAAATCCTTTTCCGCGATCGTACAAGGCTATGTATGCAACTGCAATGAGATGGCCAGTGGAATAAATAAGACAAAACGAAATTCCAACCCCTTGTGCACAGTTAATGGCGATGTATCCACGTTAATATTTGAAACTCTTTAGAATATTTGATTTCTAATTTATTCTTCCGTGCATTTTTCATGTTACAAACTGAGAAAGACTTCTACGAATTTCTTTTTCAGATACATGCAAAATCGTTTCAAACTTTGATTGAACGTTCTATATACGTCCGCGTACACGAAGAGTTTTGAACTTAATTATTTGACCAAAAAGTCTAAGTCCCCCTGGCACATGGTCATTAAAATAGATTAATTTTCTGGCATATTTGAGCTGCAGTTGACGAATTGGACGATCGATTCATGCTTAATCTTAGCCACGATAATTCATGCATGAAACTATGACTGAAGCCAAACTTGACACGAGAATTCAAGAAAAAAAAAATTCGATAATGATAAAAACAGCAACTGATTGCATAGAGTTTTGGGAGTCAGAGGAAAGATGAAATGGTCAAAGAAGTCGCTTATGGGGGCAAACCATAAAAAGAGAAAGAGAGAGTGCGAGAGAGAGAAAGAGAAAGAGAGAGAGAGAGAGAGAGAGAGAGAGAGAGAGAGAGAGAGAGAGA